>MNCI01033969.1:746454-822191 GCA_015680685.1 Gnetum montanum | reverse complement strand
AAGAGGGAATGATTAGGGTGTGACATCAAGGGGACTTGCAGATTCTCTTTGGTGACGTCTGTGAGAGTTATTATGCAATGTGGTTGTACTAAGATCCTCGTAGATCTAACGCAAAATGGGAGTAAGAGTAATCAAAAGGCACTTAAAAATCCAATGCTGTTCTAGGGGGTCCCATTGGAAAGACATGCACCCATGCCTGAAGGTTGGTGGCTTCTCTGGATTCAGCAATCGAAAAAAAAATAAAGGAAGTTCCACAAAGCAAAAATCACTCCTCCCTTGAACAAAATGCCAAGTGATCATATGCCTTGTTGTTATGGTACTCTCATAGTTGCTCATTATGGGATGAAACAATGTAGTGTCACTGATCAGATGAATGGACTTGGTCCTGATCTTGGAACGATGAGTTAATGACACATTAATCATGCTTTACATGCAGGATTCATTATGCCCTGGGTCAATTACCTCATGTCCTAATCTCTACAATCCCTTCTATATTCTGTCTCGTCTCGCTGTTCATGTAATTGTAGCTCGTGTCTCGTATAGCATAGAATTCTTACCTCATTCTGGTGATATTTACATGTGTGTGTTTTGTGGAATTAGTGTGGATTACATTTAACCCTTCGAGTGCCCATGGACACTTTTAAGTGTGGTTACATAAGGGCATTAAAGGTTGGAACCTGCTTTGGGGAGGATCCACTTACGCAATTTTTGTAATTTGCACTCATGACCCATCTTCCACACACCACTTATTACCCTTAGCATATTGCCAATGATTTTCTTTTCCTTATTACTGTCCCTCCGATTCAACGTTCCTATGAACCATCACATAGCCTTTTTCTCTACCATCCGAGGTCCTTATTGATAAATTTCACACCATCATAATTTTCGTGCCTTTAGAACTAGTTAAATTACCCTAGAACCCTTTAACAATCATCCATATGTCCTTAGTTTACATCATTTAATTTCAATAAAATAAAATAAAATATATATTAAATATTCGATACATTCTCTAAGTGCCCTAACTTCGATGAAAATATATATACATGACCCCCCTGTGCTAATCAACATCATTTGCAACTATTCACGCAGGGGAAGTTTTTCAAATTCCTCTTTATGACTCACAATTGTGCATCCCTTGCTTTCATATCCATAACTCGCTCAATGGTACTTCGATTTTCATTCTGTTTGAACCTACTTGAACCTAGAGTGTTTAGCTTAGTCATGGGGGAGGGGCACACGCTGAATAGCGCATAAATTTTTTGAAATTCATCATCGCTCGAAGGACATATTTAAGGGTAATTAGTTGTAAAATTAAGAATAAAATGTGTCAAAAAAAAATTTCATCCCCTTAGCTATACCAGAAAATTAAATTTGGAAACCACCTAAGCAAAGAGGACTCAAGATTATAATCTTTTGGGGACATGTTCTTCCAATAATTAACATCACACGAAAATAAAGTAAATCTATTAAGACAAGTAGTATGGTATAACCTAACTTTGGTAACAACCTTACTAACGATTAGTCCCGTGTGATTGCAGATGGCCCCGAAACGTGGACAACAGGAAGGTCCTACTCAAGGTGCAATCAAATGACCTAGGAGAGGTGAAGGATAAGTTCCTGCCGAAAAAAATGTAGAGTAGGAGGAACAATCATTTAGTATCCACCAAGAAGACCCTGCTACTATATAATCAAGGCAGGTGGAAGGAGGAGCTGCTACAGTGTCTGAACAGGGATGATATCACGTTGCCCCAGGATTGTGTTCAGATCATCCATGAAAGGTCCATATTCACTATAGTGATCATGGAATTAAACTTTAGACCTTTCAGAGAATTTGCTCTAGAGGCCATTAGGGATCACCTCAAAGGGTCCCCATTATGGCCTACCCTCTCTGAAAAAAATGCCTGGTACTTAGGGGAAACGTACCAATTTTGGCACAATAAAGAAGAAGGCACCATGGTTAACAATTATGGTGTGACTACTAATTTCTTTGTTCAAGCCATTTCAGAAGTATTAAACCTTCCAAATATAGGGCCAAAGGTTTCGTAGAACTAGCTGAACACTATAGAACTAAGCAACTTAATAAACTATTAACAAAAAATAAAAGCGTGGTAGAAGAAAAAGAGAAGGCTAACTAGGATGCCTCTATGGCACAAGCGCAAACTTATATGCATGCCAAGGCACTCAAGGCCTTACAAGAGGAGAAACTCTAGGCCATACTTGAACACCATCAAATCCCAAGACCTGGAGCATAAGAAAAGGGAAAGACACCCATGGAGGAGCCACCGCCACCAAGAACTACATGAGTTCCATCTAATTTTATAATCATAGGAATTTCTTTTGTGTTATGTCTTAATTTTGTTCTGACTCCACACTATGGCATGAATCCATTCTAGTCAGTCAATAATCCCATACCTATCCACTGTGTAATCAATGGAGTTTGTTCTTCCTTTAACTTGAGGACGAGTTTTCATTCAGTCGTTGGGATATGATGAGTCATGAATTTGCTAGCTGTGATATTGTAGCTGTGATATTGCAACTGTGATATCATAGCTGATGCGATATCACGTACACGATATCACATACACGATATCACAGCCTACCAATATCTATAAATAAGAGGAAACTTTCCTTGTTCTAGCAGTTAGTTTTTAGTTCCTTAGCTAAACTCTTGTAGTTTTATCATTCCGGAGTTAGACTATTTCCTAGTGTATGCCTGCAATGTGGTGATTGTAATTGTATGACATCCTTATTCGAGTGTGATGTACTTGGACACGCACATGAGCAGAAATAAAGATCGAGATTACTTCATCATTGTAGCATTCACTTAGCTTAATTATTTACTACTTTCTTAGTTAATCTCTTCTTACCCTAAACTCCTATTAAACACAAAATGAGTACGACTCAATTATGAGCATTTAAGTGTGACTACTTGGTAACCCAGTAGCATACCTAGGATCTGTGCTTGGTAATCCTAGTGGTAGTCGTGCACAAAGTCCAAGATGTGTACGGATGATTGAGGAATAGATGCTCATCGCACTTAGGCTAGTTTAGATTCTCTCTCACCCTTTCTCTCTTAGCTTAGTTAATCTTATTTACCATCATACCTAGGAGTAGCAGTAGCATAGAAACACATCATATATCTCACTCTGGACTAAACCATACGTGACAAAGTTAACACTAGTCTAGATGGGACGACAATGAACTATGGCCTAAGGATAACTGTCTAGATACCACAACTAGTCTGTCTATGGAGTTCGACTGGATCGTGCGTGAAACACTTGTATTCGTATGGCTGAGTGTAGGGGTACCTCGCCACTTATCAAGACCCATAGGAAAACCAATCCTTAGTGAGTAATGTTATTATAATATTTTTGTTAGTACCTTGCTAGGGTATAACCATAATTCAAGAGAACATGCCTACATCATACTTGCCAAATTATAATATAAAAGTATTATATTCTTGTAAAAGGGTTGGTTTATCATTTACAATCAAATTCCAAGTCATATCAAAGTCATCATATCATTCATATGTTAGCCTAGTAATGTCAATTTGGCAAATAAGCTATTTTGGTTCTCTAAAGTCTTGAAAAATCCAACTTAGTTTTTGGACCTTGGAATTATGCCTAATGTATAGTACTTATCAAGACAATTGTAATGGTACAAATTTCACCTTGATCAAACTTACAGTTTGAGAGATATCTCAATTCAAAGTTTCTTGTTATGCATGCTTATAAAAAATCAATTAATTAATTAATTATTAAATTATGAAATTAAGAAAAAAGTCAAAATTCTAAAATTAAGAATCAAACCTTGAATCTTCCCTTACTTGGATTGAACCTTACCTTGTCATTCACTGAACCACCACATTAACTATGAGGGTAAGAGAGAATAAAATAATAATAATAACTTAATATCAAAATTTTATGATTTGGGATTAAACCCATAACCTCTAGGTTATTAAATGCACATCCTTAGATTTGTTTAACTAATTGAAATAATTTAAAGAATACATTATAATAATATCTATAATTTAGGAAAAACATAAAAATAAATTTTAAAAATAAAAAATTGATTAATTAAATAAACATATATAATATTTATTATTAAAAAAAATTTGGAGGGCCACAAGGCCTTGCAAGGGCTTGCATTATCTTGCATGGGACCGCATAGCCTTTTATAGGGTAGTGCAACCCTACATGGGACTGTATTGGCCCCATAATGATCATCCTTTCAAGTGCCTATGATGCTACTCTTACCTCCTATCATGCCACTCCTGCATGCATACTACACTACTCTCATCCTTCTATGGTATTACTTTCTACCCTTTCACGTGTCACTACACCATCTCTCTTGCATCGCTTAAGGATCAAGAACTTAAAAGGAGGGTTAACTAAGTTTCAGCCAATGAGATCTAATATTTGTACAATAGAAGTACATAGTCTTCCAACTTGGGTATGTTCATCCTTTGAGGGTAGAATGCTTGTACAGCTCTAAACTTGATTCATTTAAAAATTTGATTTCAAGGGCATCATAACCTTTACAAAATCTTGAGCTTCACTAGAGGTGTTTTCTCTTAGAAACACACCCAACCCCTCAAGGTTTCAACAATGTTAAAAGATTTCTTATCTCAAGATGCACATCCAATCCCTCAAGTCTTACAATAGAAGATAGAAAGATCAAGGAAGAATATGAACTAAACTTCTAATTTCTTACTTTTTGGCTTAACAAAATAATAAATAATTCAATAAATGATAGAAAAATATAGTAAGAAAATTTTCAAAATATGTATACAATGATTGCTTAATCACATGAATAGTTCTTGAATTTTTCAAAAAGGTATTACTTTATTTTATAGCCTTGTCAACATCATATGTCCATTGGAATTCGTCCAATGGCTAGAAATAGCTAGTTAAGACATCTTTTCGCAAGCTTGAGACATCTTATTGGATTTCTTCATATTATAGATGAGACATCTCATTTATCCTAAGATGTCTTGGGTAAGACATCCTGACCTATTTTGGGACATATTAACTAAGTTGTCTTGCCTGTGATGTCTTCCCATAACTTGATACATTTGTAATTTTGTAGAGATGTCTTGCCTAAGACCAAATTTTCTTAACCGAGACATCTTGTAACAAAATGAGACTTCTTACCAATCTCTAGAACATCTTCTTTAGAATTTTAGATGTCTTTCATCCTTATGATTTCCTACAAATCCTTGTAATTTCTTATTAGACATAAGTATCCTAGTTTATTAATTCATGATTTTTTTATCTCCTTAATTATTCTTTATGAACCTTTCTTAGACCTACAATATCTCACAAGCACACTATCAAATACTCCATTTTCAAGGTTTTGACATACCAATAGGTCAACAATCTTTCCCTTTTTGGTGATGCCCAAAAATTGAGAAATTGGATTACTACAAGCATATATATATATAATTGGTAATATGTGATAAATTTAAAAGAATGAAATCCTATGGAAGAAAAGATGAGAAAGGAGGATGGGTCAAGATTAACAGTTACTCTTCCTTTAGCCATGGTCAACTGAAGTAGGATGTCTTTTTCTTGGAAATAGACGGGGAAAGGAAAAAATTATTAGTAGATTTATATAGGAAGATGTCTTTGAGAGGGTTTGCAATACACATGAGATGTCTTAAAGGAAAGGAAGACATCTTGTTTGAGTTGGGTTAAAAATTAGCTAAGACATTTTTGCCTTAGTTGTGATGTCTCAACTAAGGTGTCTTAATAGAGATGTGTCTAGTAAGACATCTCTCCAAAATAATAAGACGTCTCTCTAAAATAGTGAGACATCTTACCTGGGTATGTATGTTCTCCTTAGGACATATGAGATACAGAGAATGGAAAATAATGTAAAATACTGAAGGATCTCAAAGAATGTTACCAAGGATGATAATATCTAATAAAAAACAAGAATATGAGACATACCTTACTTATACTTTATTTAAGTTATAAATAACAAAATGCATACCTCAAGTAATGTAAGTCAAGGAATACTCACAATACTTACCTTGCTTCCTTTGGGAAGTTGCTTGCTTAATTAAGTTTATAATGAGATCCTCCTTTGTAGAGTCCCTCCCTTGTTATCAAATGTCTACATCTCTTGATCCCAAGATGCTTGTTTATACCTTTTTCCTCATTAATAGTAGTTATTCTATGATTGTGTTATATTTCTCCATTTCTGTAGTGAAGCAAAATATGTTCAATCATTTCTTTCTCATGCTTCACAAGTCTTCAAACTTGTTTATCCTACAAGACATGCTTTCTATTTTTCTTTTGATGAGACAAAGTGGTTAAATTGTAACATCTTAATCGTATGTAACAATGTGATTGTATATGTTCAGATTTTCCATAGAAATGGAAAATAATTTTTCTTATTTATGCTAATTGTTCAAACTTGAGTGTGTACCTTCATTTAGATGAAATACTTGTACATATGTCACCAAGAGAATCCTTTTTCATTTCTCTTTTGATGTGCAAAACTTGAGGCATCTCCAGATCTTCAGTACACTCATCACAACTAGGCCTTATACCTGATAGATCTTTACTTATTTGCTTATAAGATTGAGTTAAATTTTGATCCTCAACCTTTATTTCTAAGTTTTCCCTTTTTAGAGAGGAGCATTTAGTATAAAGCTGAGTTATTTTAGCTTCCTTGATATGTCTAGTTTTTCTCATTTTGATGAAATTTTTTGAAAAGAAATAATTTCTTCACACAACATGTTATACCTTTCCTCATTTTTCCTTTAGGTTCTTCAAAATCCTCCATGGAATTTTTAATTGAAAGATTAATGCAAATAAGATGAGAGTTTATTGATGGATCATTAATTTCTTCTTCACTATACTTATTATCCCTAGTGATGTACATATTTTTGGTCTTATCTTCTTGAATTGATTTCTTCTTCAATAAACTACTACCACTATGACATTTAGAGATCACATGGATTCTTCCACCACATGTTCAACATTCTATAGAATAAATATCAAGATTAGAAATTCTATGTTGCTTACCTTTTACTTTACCATTGCTATCTAATTGATTGTAACTTTTCCATTTCCTTACTAAGAGTCTTTTTACTCTTCTTGTTAGGAGAGCTTGTTCATTATCACTATTTGCATTATAATAAGACATCAAATTTTCTTTTTAAGAACTCTTAAGTGCAATATTTTTTTCTTTAATGGCTCCTTAACTAATGAGATTCATTTCATATGCTGCAAGATCACTTTCTAATTTGAGTACAGAGAAATCTCTAATTTCTTCCATGGCAGTGATTTTGGATCTAAATTCAAGGAGTAGATTTCTAATCATTTTAATGATGAATTCACTCTCAAGTAACTCTTTCCCTATGCCTCTAATTGATACTTCAAGATCATTGGTCATAGAGAAATAATCTTTGATTCTTTCACCTTCTTTCATTTTCAACTTATCATATTTAGATTACATAGGAGTTTGGATAGTTTCAACACTAAGTTTTCCTCATAAGTGGCCTCTAAAATTTACATATTTCTTTGGTAGTTTTATATCCAACTATTCTATTAAATTTAGGTTTGCTAAAAACACAACAAAGATAGTTCCTAGTCTTTAAATTAAACATAAACTTATTTTTTTTATTGTTAGTCCACTTACCTCTTGGTAGCGTAGTGCTTGTAGAGCTATTGATGGGATGTGTATATCATTCCATGATGGACTTCCATACTTCAAGTTCCATAAATTCAAAGAATCCTTGCATATGTGCTTTCCAATATGTGAAGTCAATCCCATTCAACATTGGTGGCTTATTGTAAGATGTTCCCTTCATAGTCCACTTTTGAGTTGTTACGCTCAAACTAAGAGTACTTTAGTTTGATACCACATTAGGATTAAGAGCTTAGAAGGGAGATTAAATAAGTTCTATCCAATGAGACCTAACATTTATACAATAGAAGTACATGGCTTCCCAACTTAGGTATGTCTACACTTAGAGGGTAGAATTATTGCACATCTTTGGAATTTGTTTCTTTAAAATGTAATTTCTATGGCATCATAACCTTTAAAAAGTCTTGAGCTCTACTAGGGGTGTTTTCTTGTAGAAATACACCTAATCCCTCAAGGTCCCAACAAGCTCAAAAGATGTCTTCTCTCAAGAAGCACATCGAATCCCTTAAGGCTTACAATAGGAGATAGAAAGGTCAAGGAAGAATATGAAATAAGGTTTTGATTTCTTGCTTTTTGACTCAATAAAATAATAAATAATTTAAATAATGATAGAGAAATTAAGTACAGAAAAATCTTAAAAGATTTATACAATTATTACTTAATCACATGAATAATTCTTACATTTCCCAAAAAGTTATCAATTTCTTTTATAGCCTTGTCAATATCATATGTTTGTTGGAGTTCATATAATGGATAGAAATGGCTAGTTGAGATGTCTTCCACAAGTTTGATACATATTACTTGGTTTCTCTATCTTGCAAATGAGACTTCTCATTTGTCTTGAGATGTCTTGGGTGAGATGTCTTAACCTATTTTAGGATGTCTTGACTAAGACGTCTTCTCACAACTTGAGACTTCCATTGTTTTGTAGAAACACCTTGCCTGAGATTAGAGTTTCTTAGCTAAGACATATTGTAGTAGAATGAGATATTTTAGTAGTGTCTAGGGCAACTTCTTTATAATTTTAGATGCCTTGCATCCTTATGAATTCCTCCAAATCCTTGCAGTTTCTTGTTGGACTTTAGTATTGCAATTTGTTAATTTGTACTTTTGTTTAAATATTCTTAATTAGTCTTTATGCTCCTTTCTTAGACTTGCAGAATCTCATAAGAATACTAGAAAATACTCCATTTTCAAGGTTTTGACATACCAAAAGGTCAAGGCCACTACACTGAAATAAAAAACCCTCTTTCAAACTCATTATCTTGTGCATGTTGTGCCATCTCTACTGCTATTTACTCCTTCATCATAATACCTTGTTACCATTTGTGACTAGCCCTAGTGGTAGGCTACCACTAATGAAACCCTCATGTGCAGTGATGCTACCATAAAAATAGAAACCCTCATATGCCCCTACCACCAAGATAAACCATTGCTTGCATCATGTAAGTAAAACCTTTGTTGTTGCGGCTATTACCTTGGCATAAAAATTTTTTTATCCCCATGGTCCTTGTGGTTATATTGTTGTGTCACCTAACCCTACCATTGCCACTTTTCTTCAGTCATTGTTGTGTCCTTTGGTCACCATCTTCCATGGCCTGCCCCCATCTATGACACTAGGCCCTACATATGTAGTTGTACCACTATTCCTCCTTCACTGTCCATACTACAGCTACCTACATCATTGCTGCTGCCACCAAAAAATTCACGGAGATTCTTGTCAATCCATAGTACCTCCAAACATCACTAGCAATGAAAAACCTTGCCTCTGCTTTTAGTTGGTGGACACTACCAATGTCGAAAAAACCTACCTAATTCAGTGATTGTAGATACCATTGGTGCTGAAAAAACTTGCCTCCTCTAGTAATTGTGGAGACCACCAGTACTAAGAAAACCTACATGCTTTGGTAGTTTTCAAAATTGAAAATTTATAATTACTTGATCGGAAATTTACCATCAATAGATAAAAATTTTCAAAACCATCAAATAACAAAAAATTTGAAATTAACATTTAGGCAAAAAATTTTAAATAATAAAAAGTGATAAATGTTGACAACTATGTCAAATTAATGGTTTGGTAGTAAGTGAGATAAAAATTATATAATTAAGAATACTTTTCCTGGAGTAGTACTAGGATGGGTAACCTATTGGGATGTCTCATTTTTCATGCCCAAATCTTTTAACTTTGGAAGCCATAACTTTTGGTTTTGGAAGTCATTTTT
Organism: Gnetum montanum; assembly: GCA_015680685.1. Taxonomy (NCBI): domain Eukaryota; kingdom Viridiplantae; phylum Streptophyta; class Gnetopsida; order Gnetales; family Gnetaceae; genus Gnetum; species Gnetum montanum. The sequence continues at coordinate 812,310 of MNCI01033969.1, read as the reverse complement.
GGTAAATGAAGATTTGTTTCTAGTATATTTCAATCTTTTAGATGCAATCATGAAGTCAAATCTATCCCATAGAGCTCTAAAAATTAGTTTTTACTCCTTGCCCAACATGATGTCTCAAGATCCTCAAAGACTCATTTTAACATAACTTGGGTATACAATCTTCATTTCTAACACATAAATAGTCATTTCTAATATTTTTGAATATTATGAAATCAATGGTAAGATTAGATTCATCATTTGAATATCCAAAAATTATATGATACCTTAAAATATACCTTAAGAGGCAATAAAGTACATAGTTAACCATGCTTAAGAATTTAATTATTGTATGAACAAGTCTAACCTCTTAGGTACTCTTGGACCGTAGCCTTTGATGCTTAGTTTTTGTTGATAATTAGTCTTAGATCCATAACACCTAGCGTATCATTACTTATACTACTAGAGTCAGTATCTTAAGGTGGGAGGGTAAAAATTTTGTTAAGAGTTTAGGTAATGTGGCTAGTTATTACCAATTTAAAATCAGTTAAAACATAAATTGGTGAGCTAGAATGATCATCAAGACTTATAGCAATTTAGCCTATAATCAAATCATATAGCAAATTATCATGGAGAATCCTAATTTTGTTGCAGTAAGACATATGATATCCATGAGGAGAAATAACTTAGGAGAAAATCTAAGAATAAGAATGAAAGTTGCAAAATACAACATGTTTACAAGATTCCTAGCCAATGAAAAACAACATTTGCTATGTTTACCATGGGCCTTGGACTAGCATGAGTATTGATACCTATACATCTTAGTAGAATTACAAGATTTAAATGCTAATGTCTTATGTCTACAAGAAGTCTTGCCATGGGAATTCCTTTACCAATTCCAACTTGATTTGAAAAAGTTAGGATATGAAGGTATTTACATGTAAATAGATTCTTTAAAAGTTCTTCTTTTAATCCATATAGATTTACTTATTATAGAAATCACAACATTGATGGTTGCATGTTCTTTTATAAAGAAGCCAAGTTTGAATTGGTACAAAGGTTGGAATGGAGATTAGATGATATGATTTTTGAAATCCTAGAACTTCAAATTATGGGAAAGAAAGAATAATTAAGGTTTTAGATAAGCCACATAGCATTGGCAATAATATTGAAAATTGAATCATCAAAAAGACAACACACATTTAATTTTCAAATCAATGTCTAAATATTATACTTTGCAAAGTGGCATTTTTAATTAACCAAATAGAAGAATCTTTGAAGAATAAGTTATTCCTAACATATATCAATATCAATCCAATATAATTTATCCTTTATGAAGACTTCAATAAAAAAGTTAAACGTAGTGTAACATAACCCTTAGAAGATTAAATTGATTTGAAGAAGATGTTCCTATCAAGTTAACATGTAATTCCATTGGCCAGTGCATCTTCTTCTTGCTTCAAATCTTTCATAGACAAGTCAAATTCCATTATTCAAGAAAAAATAAGGTTTATGGATAGAATTCATTAAGAATAATAATTTACCAACTACAATACTATGACTAATGAAGAAGGGTTAACATTATTTTTCATCAAGACCTTTGTTAACCTTTTGATATGTCAAAACCTTGGAAATGGAGAATGTGAAAAATGCACTTGTGGATCTTGCAGGACTAAGAAAAAAGAATGATAAAATCATGATGTAATAGGGACAAGAACTTAATGATATAGAGACAAAGAGCATGTGAAATTAGGATAAAGTGCAAGTTAAGACCAAGATAAGAGTTGAGTTGTCAATCTAGGCTAATGAAGTCTCAACTAAGATTACAAGAGTTTGAAGAAATCATAAGGATGCATGAACCCTAAAAGTTAAAATAAGGTGTTCTGATATTTTCCAAGACATCCCAAAAGATTAGCAGACATCATAGTTGTAGAGCTTAGGTTTTAGGCTAGACATCCAAAAAAAATAGTAGACATTCCAACTGCTCTTGAGACAGTATTAGCTAGGACATCCCATGTAAGAAATCCCAACTTCTAGTTGGAGATCCCACCTACAAGCACAAAAATTTTGTGAGATGTTCCAAGCTCAAATGAAATGTCGTAACTAGCTATTTTCTAGCTATTGTATGAATTCCAATGATTATGTGATAAGGATAAAGTCTATAAAAGAAATGGAATCTTCATAAAAAGAACAAGCATTGTTCATATGAGTATTCCTTCATTGTATACATCTTGTGAATTGATTTGACCTTTAATTCTCTAACTTTTGTGAGTTGTATTTTGAGATCCTAAAAGAAAGAAATTTGTAAAGTGTAGTTGCATTCTCTCATTAATTCGTATTTCTACCTTTCTAAACCCTACGATGTTGGTGTGCTTCTTATCAGAAGGCATCCCTTGAACTTGTTGCAACCTTGTGGAGTTGAGCATGTTTCCTCAGAGAAAACACTTTATGTAGATCTCAAGTCATTGTAAAGGTTATGGAATCCTTGAAACCACACTTTGAGCTTGTTGGAACCTTATGTGGTTGAGTGTATTTCTTGAGAGAAAATGCTCTTTGTAGAGCTTAAACTTTATAAAAGTTATGGTGTAATTGAAACCACATTTTTGAAGAAACAAAGTTTGGAGGTATGCAAGGATTCTACCCTTAAAGTGTAGAACTACCCAAGTTGGGGAACCACATAAATTTTGTGTAGTTCTATGTTCAAATTGGTGAAAATTATCCAACCCTCCTTCTAATTTCTTGGTCCGCAAGTGGTATCAAAGCCCAGTACTCCTGGTTTTAAGCTTAACATTTTAGGAGTGAATGATGGAAGAAACTTCATACACTGAGCCACCAATATTTAATATGATCAAGCTAATGTATTGGAAGGATCAAATGTAAGGATTCTTTAAATCCATGGAGTTCAAAGTTTAGGAATCCATCCTAAAGGGATACATGCCATTTGTTGACAACACTACAAACACTACAAAACCAAGAAACAAATGGGCCCATGATGAAAAAGATAAATTTATGCTTGATTTTGAAGCTAAAAATTATCTTTATTGTGATTTAAGTAAATATGTGTTCAATAGAGTAGTTGGATGAAAATCTGTGAAAAAAATTTAGGAGACTCTAGAAGCTACCTATGAAGGTACATCTATTGTAAAGTAATCTAAGCTTCTAGTTTTACAAAGTAAATATGATAAATTCAAAATGAAAGAAGGATAGAAAATCAAAGACTATTTTTCTAGAGCTAATGAATTAGTTGTAGCCATCAAAGGAACAAGAAAATATTTATCCAAAAGTAATGTGATTATTAAAATGATTAGAACTTTGCAACTCAAATTTAGATTTAAAGTTAAAACCATGGAAGAAATCAAGGATTTCTCAATCTTGAAGTTTGAAGAGCTTCAAAGTGCACTCATTATTTATGAGATGAATCTCATAAGTGAAGGTGTAATTAAAGAAAAATTCACCATCCTCAAAAGTTGATTACAAGAGAAAGAGGCATTTGAGCATGAAGCAAATAGTGAAGATAAATTGGCTCTCTTGTCAAAAAGAGTTCAGAGACTACTAGCATGAAAAAGAAAGAACTTCAATAAAAATAACATCAAAGGCAAAGAAAGAGGTAAAGGTTTTAAAAATTCTAATATTGATGCATCTTTAATAGAATGTTGGATTTATGATGGTAGAGAACATGTGGCCTCCAAATATTCAAGTATTGGTAGGTTACAAAAGAAGGATCCATTTGAAGCTGAAATGAAAAAGAAAAATTTGTACTTAAGTTGGAATGAGGAACATAGTAAAGAAAAAATACATGACACTTCTACTCAGTCACATCTTATTTGTATGACCCTTACACATGAAGATCCTACATTGGAAATAGAAGGATCTGAAGGTAATGTGAAAGAAATTTATGATTTATTATGTAATGAAATTATCTCCTTTTAAATTCTATGTACTAAGATGAGAAAAGCCTTGATTGATAAAGAATTTAAATTATCTCAACATAATAAAAAAATGATTGGATCTCATGAAGGAAAACTCAAACCTAAGGGTTGAGAATCAAAGATTATCAAAGAACTTGTAAACATAAAGCTTATCAATGAAAGACTTGCAAAAGGAAAAGAGACTTTATGAATCTTATTGGGATAAGGAAGATATCCAAATGACAAGAGTGGTTTGGAAATTTACCAAAAAAATGAGAAATCCTAAGCACATTACCTAAATGGGATTGTACTCCAAGGTTTGGTCATCTTGCTCAAGTAATGTTATTATTGTAGAAGGTATGGGAATAAACACTCAAGTTATCATTGAAAAATGAAACATTATAACATGACTTATTGGTCTTATAATATGACTCCTTAGTCTTATCCAAAAATTCCTAGAAAGAATGTCTTGTAGGTCAAAAAGGTTTGGAGGGCTAAATTAAAGAAGGAAGAAGAAAGAAAAAGTACTCATGTTGTCCATCAAATCATAAGAAACTTCAAAAGGAAAGATTAGATATCTAGAATGCAAGAAATATTTAATAATTACAAAGGAGAAACTCTGAAGAGAGAATCTCATCACAAATTTACTTGAAAAAAGCATTTTCCTAAGAGTAAGCAAAGTAAGTATGGATAAATATTTGTAAGTATTTTTCCTTGAATTGCATTATGTTGTATCTGTTGTAGCTTTGTTTTTATAATCATTATCCTTGGTAGAATTCTTTAAAACCCCTCATATCTCTTAGATATTAGTAGCTTGAAAAGAACCAACTTAAATTTGGGATGTCCCACTATTTTGTGAGATGTCTTACTTGAGATGTTCCATTTAGATATGAGACATTACATTGTAAATAGGCCCAACTTGAGTGATATGTCCCACTTTTTTTGGGATGTCCCAATCATGGCATAAACCCTATTTATGGAATTATCTATTTAAAGCAATCATTCATTTTTTCCCTTCATTTTATACCAAGCCTTAGAAGTCCTAGCATAGTTGACTAGGGCCTCATCCTTGTTGCATCTCCACTTCATCTAACCCAAATCCATTATGCATAAGAAATTTAGAACTTCAAGGGAATCTTCTCACAAGTCCAAAGATGCTAAAGGTGCTTCTACAAGTAGGTTAAATTCATATTATCCCCACTTTTGGTCTAATGATGCTCAGCACAGATTTGAGATAACATGTTCCATCTCTATTATTGTGAAAGAAATCTTACTTTTTAGTAGCATTGACAACAAGTGCTAATGGCTTACTTTAAAGCAACTAGTTGGGCTTCCTTTATTTCTATGTCTTATTGTATATCAAAAATTTTGATTAGAGCATTCTATAGTAATATAGATATTACAAATGTTGTTCTTGGGGAATTTACATTTGTTATGGAGCCCATTACACTTGAAATTTCTTCTCAAGTTATGAATGCTTTACTTGGGATTTTCAATTTTGATGTGCACAAAGTTGTCTATGAATGATGTTTTCACTAATAAGGTTATTCCAATATATTATGAAGAGTTTTGTGTTGCTATTTTTGATAACTCTATTTTTCTGAGTGGAAAATTTTATAGATGGTAAATGTCCTAGGTTGATGCCACTCTCTTGCTTATTGTTATGTATAATATCATAGTAAAAGTTGGAAGCTACAATTATTTACTACCATCTGAAGCTTTTGTTCTATATTGTCTTCGAACTAGGTATTCAATTAGATTTGAGACACATCATTTTTAGGGATTTGTTAGGGTTTTTTATTTGAGAGAGAGAGTTTACAAACATCCTCTCCTTATTAGCCTACTTATTCTCAGGTAGGTATTCATATTCCAGATCTTCCTCTTCTTAAAGAAAAATAAGTCTTGCAGAGTTCTCCTAGAAAAGAAGTAAAACTCTTACTAATATTGAAGTTCCAACTCCTCCACCTCAAAAACCATGAAGGAATCCAAGCTACATCTTTACCTAAGACCTCTCCTTAGATAAGGAGGTCTAAGTTCATAAGTGCATAAGTGAGGTCTACTATAAAGAAGTTATTGAAATCATTGGTAAAATCTTAGGAAAAATTGGATGGAATCTCTCTTATCTTCATGATAGAATGGATGTAGTAGGCCTTTCCCCTTATCCAGATGGTCAATAGATTAAGGAAATCACTACTCCTCATTAGACAAATAGTAATGAAGATATACTAGTTCTAGCCAAACATTCTATAGCAAGAGGGCCATCACATGGATATGATTTAGGTAATGCATTATACTTAGAGCATCTTACAACACCACCAACTTGTACCTAGGGGGAGTCCTCACACCAAGGATCCTAGACTAAGTGCACTTGTGCAAGAGGATGTTCCATAGTCATTTAAGTAGGAGGAAATGGAGAGCATTTAAGGTGCAAAAAATCAATGGGCAAAGCAACTCCCAAGATCTACTAGTGTAAGGGAACTTCCTCATCTTTTTAGCAGGTTTCATCTCATCCCCCTTCATCCTTATAGTTTTAGGTGATGCTACAACCCAAAAGATCTCTTTTTGTAGTATCTTCTTTGAATGATGATGAGTAGCATGTCTCCCATTGTAGCATTAGTAGTGATGATGATGAGGAGGAATATTTTTTGTGATATAGTATGTGATGGTTTAGATATTCTATCATGTTGAGATGATATTTGATGTATAACATCATGGTGTGTGCATTTTTTTATGTTGGCTACCACTCTTTGCATGATATACCTTTGGAAATAAGTTATGAAGCACTTAGTGTATATCAGCTATATTTAAGGTTATGGATTATGCTTGCATTATGGACATATATGGACCTTTTTTTGATATTTTCACTTTCTTGCATTACCATCTTATGATCATGGAGAATGGATATGTGCTCATTAACTATTTTATCTCATTTTTACTTTCCATTCTTGTTGCCATAGGATTATTGTTAGATATATATATATATATATATATATATTTACAAATGTTTGTGTCTTTAATTAACTATCATATGGTATTATGATGTTATGCTAACCCATTTTCTCAAGTTTTGGAGATCATCAAAAAGGGGAAAGATTGTTGACCTTATGGTATGTCAAAATCCTGGAAAATGGAGAATGTGAAAATTGTGCTTGTGGATCTTATAGGACTAGGAAAGGACTAAGATAAAAGCATGATGTGATAGGGATAAGAAGTTAATGAGATTGAGACAAAGAACATTCTGAAAATAGGACAAAGAGAAAGTTGAGATCAAGCTAAGTGTTGAGTTATCAATTTGAGGCAACAAAGTCTCAACCAAGATTACAAGAGTTTGAAAAAATCACAAAGGTTCATGAAGCTTAGAAGTTAAAAGAAGATGTTCCAACATTTGTCAAGATGTTCCAAAAGATTAGTAGATATCCCAATTGTAGAGCTCAGGTTTTAGACTAGATGTCTCACAAAATAAGTAGACATCCTAATTGCTCTTGAGACTTTCTAGCTAGCATATTCCATGTGAGACATCTTAAGGTCTAGTTGGGTATCCCACCTATAAGCACAAAAATTTACTAAGATGTTCCAAGCTTGAACGAGACATTCCAACTAGTTGTTTTCTAGCTATTTTATGAATTCCAAGAATTATGTGATAAGGACAAAGCCAATAAAAGAAATGGGATCTTCATGAAAAGGACAAGCACTACTCATATGGATATTTCTTCATTGTATACATCTTGTGAATTAATTTTTCCTTTAATTCTCTATATTTTATGAGTTGTATTTTGAGATCCTCAAAGTAAGGAATTTGTAAAGTGTAGTAACATTTTTTCCTTAACTCTTATTTCTTCCTTTGTAAGCCCTGAGGGATTGACATGCTTCTTATGAGAAGGAATCCCTTAAGCTTGTTAGGACTTTAGGGGGTTGAGCATCTTTCTTGAGAGAAAACACTTCATGCAATGCTTAAGTCATTATGAATATTATGGGATCCTTAAAACCATATTTTGAGATTGTTGGGACCTTGCAAAATTGAGTGTGTTGCTTGGGAGAAAATACTTCTTACAAAGCTCAAACTTTGTAAAGGCTATGGTGTCCTTAAAATTACATTTCTAAAGAAACAAAGTCCAAAGGTGTGTAAGGATTCTACCCTGTAAGTGTGGAAGTACCCAAGTTGGGGAACCATATAAATTTATGTACAATTTTGTGTTTGATTGGTGGAACTTATTCAAACCCCCTTCTAAGTTCTTAGCCCTTAATCTTAGACTACATTTGCTATGATGCATGATTCTTTCAAGTTATGAAGTTATTAGAGTTAATTACTAAGAAAGAAATTGAGATGCAAGATCAAGCGCTACCATTCCATACAAGGTCATCCAATCATGTACCCCTTATAGTAGAATTACAATTACTTACATTAATCCCTGAGGTTGAGCAAAATTAGTGAGTATTTTAACCTTACTTTTATTTATATTTTTCTTATTTTATATTATTTAATTTATATTTTAATTTAGCAAGTAAAATATCTAGGTTAATGCAAGTTGGGAAAAAGGATTTGACTTACCTTCACTTGGGTAACTAGATATGAATTTCACTTTATGTAACCCTGGTTAGGACTGGTGATTAGATTTTTAATTCACCTCTTGTCATTATCTTAGAGAATGAGGTAAGTATTGATAAACTAAGATTAATTTTTATATACATTATTATGAATTATATTTTGTTTGCAGAATGAGTAGGAGAACATTAGGATGTTCAACTTAAAGTCAAAAGACAAAATTAAAGCCTTGGAACATAGCAAAATGGAAGGAAATATTGGAGCTAGAAAAAGGTCATGAACATGAATATGTTCAAGGATAAATGAAACCTAAGGGGGCTAGATTATCACATCCCCATTCTCAAATGATGTTTTTGTGCAATGAATGTGGTGTCTCTTCATAACAAGTATCATAATTATTATAATAAGAATTGAAAGAGCAAGTTGTCATTATGACTTGAAAGGATACATTGTAATAATAGGCATGTCTCTTGAGGTGACCTTTCGAGGTTTGACCCAATGTATTTATACTTGGGCATTGTAGGTCGTATCAATAGAATGTTACAAAGATGGTAAGGGCAAGTAACAATTATCGAGTAAAGAGAGATAAGAAGAGGACTAGTTATCCCTTCTAACCAATTGTAGGCCTAACCGTGGTGATAGTGCTAAATAGTCTCTAAGGGATAGATGCTGAAGGAAGATAATCCTAAGCATTCCTTAGAGCATCATCTAGATACATTATTCCTCATTAATATCACATTCTTTTATTTTTCTTATTATTTTCTTTATGCACGATATTGAATGTAATGTATATTTAATGTTTGCCATGCATTTTCCATATGCATAATGTTGAATATTAAGGATTAAAAGCCTTTGGTAGTAACCTAAGCAAAGAAGGATATTAAGTCTAATAGTTATATCACTTATTCTCAGGCCATCAATTGTTACAAAAGAATAATAATAAAAAAAGAAGTTTCATAATATAGCAACTAAGAATAAGAATGATGGAGCAACCAAATCATAGGACAAAAATATTTTTGAGAATAAAGATTCAAGATGCAGAGGAGGAATTTATGATTTGATAGCTTAACCTTTTGATGAGCAACCCAACACTATAATGGATATGATAGGTAATATTACTAGATATTCTTTCATGATCTTGATTGATCCTAGTGCCAAACATTATTTTGTTAACCCTAGAGTTATGAATCATTTATAACTTAAGCCTTAAACCATATATTTTTTCCTAATAGTTTAGAAAACTCATTCTTCTATTATTGTAGTTTTTAAGATGTTTTCCTTAATCAAAGTGATGATACATGGTAATAAATGGTATAGTAATATGATGGTAACGGGATAGGGGGAGTATGATGTAGGATGGATTGGTTGGCTAAGTATGATGCATGTTTTGATTGTAAGAATAAGACTTTCATACTTATAATCATAGATGAAAAATAAGTTATAATTTAAACATGTAAAAGATAGATTAAGCTTGACATGGTAACAACTAAGAAGTTTCAATAGTTACTTAATCATTATCATAGTTGGTTTGTGATCTTCATGGATAAAGAGCCTAAGTAGAAAATAGAGTAGATTCTAGTGTCCCATGAGTTCTTGCATGTACTTAAGAAAGAACTTCCTAGAGTACCTTCTAATAAAGAGGTTAAGTTAAAGATTACACTCAAGCCTATAACTCAATCAATTGTCAAAAAACCTAATAGAGTATCTCTATTGGAGTTTCTAGAGCTTAAAGTATAGATTTAGGAGTTAGACAAAGATATGATTCGATCGTGTGTGTTACCTTGGTGTGCACTAGTGCTTTTTGTGAAGAATGAGGATGAGAGTTTAGGGTTTTGTATAAATTATAGATAGTTGAATTAGGTAATAGTTAGTAATCAATACTATTTGTCTAGGATTTATGAGTTTCTTAATTAATTGAAACAATCTGAGATATTTTCTAAGATTGATTTAAAGTTTGATTATTAGCAAGTTAGAGTGTAAGAAGAATATGTGCCTAAGACAACTTTTAGGGCACATGATGAATATTATAAGTTCTTAGTCATATTCTTTAGAATCATAATGCACCAATAGTTTTCATGCAATTGATGAACAATCTGTTAAATCTTTACTTAGATCAATTTATCATTATCTTAATTGATGATGTTTTGATTTATTCTAAGGATTAATAAGAACATAAGAAGAATTTGGAAATAGTTTTATAGACCTCGAGAGATTAGAAATTTTATATTCACACATCTAATCATGCATTTAAAAAAATAGAGATAATGTTTCTTGATCATGTGGTGTTTGGAGAAGATATAGCTATGGATCCTTCTAATATAGTAGTCATTAAGGATTGGCCCATTTTAACCATGATGAATAAAGTTAGAATCTTTTTATATCCAATATGTATTTCATGATATTTGTAGAGGATTTCTCTAAGATTTCTACACATCTACAGAAGTTTCTCAAGGAGGATTTAATCTTCTCTTGGTTAAATACTTGTCAAAAATATTTTAAGTAGACAAAACAAAGATTGATCTTAGTACCTATCTTAATCTCATACTCCCTAGTTAGTCTTATGATGTGTACAAAAATACTTCAGAAGAGGGTTTAGTTGGTGTTTTCATCTAAAGTGACAAGATGGTGAACTATGCTTTTAGATAGTTGAAACCTTATGAGACTAGATATCTAACCCATGATTTAGAGCTTGGTGCCATTATCTTACTATTAAGATTTAGAGATTTTATTGATATGGAGAAGAAATTATGTTTTAGATAGATCATAAGAGCTTGCAATACATTATGGATTAACCATAGTTGAAAATAAGATAGAGGTGATGGATAGAGTTGTTAGTAGATTTTGACTTCATAATGTAGTATCATCAAGGTAAAGATAATAAGGTTGTAAATGCACTAAGTAAGATAGGTAGGAAACTCTAAAATCTCACTATCTTACCTAGTTTGAGTGATGAAATCAATGCTTAGTATGATTTAGATGTTCGGTATTAGGAGAAGATTACAAAGCTATCTGTAGCAAACTCAAAAATTTTAGTTCAAGCTTGTTGGGATTTTAAATTAGGGTGTATGTATGAGTTGTAGTCAAATAGAAGCTAGAGTAAGTATCAGATGCACCTTGTCAATAATAAGATGTATCACAACATTAAGAGGTAGTATTAGTGGTTTGGTATGAAGAGATATGTTGGTGAGTATGTGGCTAAGTGTTTGGTATGTTAGTACATTAAGACAAAGCATAAGAGGCCTAGTTATTATCTTCATCCACACATCATTTTCATGTGAAAATGGAAAAACCTTTGCATGAATTTCATTACTAGATTACCTCATACTAGGAGTAAGAAATATTCTATTCTTTTATTCATGGATCTTTTGATCAAATATTCATGCTTCTTATCTATAAAAGTGACTACTAATGTAGAGGAGATTGCTTAGTTATTCTATTCAGTGATTGTCAGAATACATGAGGCTCCAAATAAGATTGTGTTAGATAAAGATCCTAAGTTTACTTCCAAATTTTAATAGTATTTTTAGAAGAGTCTTCTAAATACTTAGCCATTCCATGCCCCTACAAGCATAAATACTTGGCATTCATTCCATGAAAGATCATCCAATTTTAGAGTTGATATCTAAAAGATAGAACTAGAGAGGAAGACCTTGCTAGATTAGAGAAGACCTAGATCTAAATCTACACTATTAACTAGGACCCTAGTAAGATTATAGTTTCATATCTTGTTTTAGATTTCACTTAGATTTCATTATTAACTTGTAGTTTTGCCTAAGATTTGAAGTCTGTTTGGGAGATCATAGCCATGCAAAGATTTCTTTCTATAGCACTATAATTTCAACTAGGATAACTTGATGCTTTACTCCATTTTATGAGATTTTGATACTTTTACTTTGAGCACATGTGATTTTGACCAATTTCTATTTTTTTAATAAATGTTTGTTAAAATGTTTGAGTTTTATATTTAAATATTTTATTATTTTTCCTTACATTTCGGCACATATTTGACTTATAATTCATGCATGACATGTTACTAAATGATTTGACTTAGTTTAACCACATTTTGACCTTGTTTCTATTTTGCCAAATTTGTCAACCATAGAACTAAAATTTTGAGGTGTAATTCACATTTTTGATCCCCAAAATGATGTCAAATGGTATGGCTTAGAAGATAAAGTTACTTAAGTTGTTAACATGGATCCCAAGGATACCTTCCTTGTTTATTGTGACCTTCATTGTGGGTTAATATGTATGTTGCAATGCACTTTTGATGTCATTTTTTGGTTTGACATGAAAAACCAAGAAAATTTTGTAAAGAAATCCCTCGACTCTAGGCAATAGAAATTAGTGAAAATGACAAAAAAACATAGTATCTAGGGCTTCTTAAAATGCTTGAAAATCTAAAAATAGTAACCAATGATATTTTAGTATTTTTAGTAGCTTAGAATAACCTTTAAAATCTTAGAAATCCTTTTTTGGTAATTTTTTTACATTGCTCAAAAAACCATTAGAAAACACATTTTAGTTTTGACCTTTATTTTTAATTTTAGAACCTTTGTTTTGGCAACAACATTTTTGGTCTCAAACCTTTTGGCTTCACTAGGTGATTTGGATATGTCTTCTCACCACCCAGGAATTTACTTTATTATTTCATATATTATATTTGATATTTAACTATTTGGCTTTCAACTTTGTATTTTGGATTAATAACACTACTACTTTTTGTAGTGACTATATAGCTAGTTAGGATAGTAATGAGATGGATAATTATGTGGTTATTTATGTTGATAATTGTCATTATCTTTATAGTGACTAATGAGTCATCAATTTGTTAGGCCTTGATATTGGAGCCTCAATGTCAAATACCTGATGTTAGAGCTAAGAAGCAATGTCAAATATCCAATGTTGTCTTCTCTAGGCTAGCCTATACATACAACACTTGGATGCTTGGTTGAGACATGAAGTGTAGAATGTAGAGAAGATAGTTTTTAGTTCTCAGTTTTTGATAGTCTTTATTAGAGTCCTATTATTCCCAATGCATACTCACAATGTCATGTTTGTAATCGTATGACACCTTTGTTTGAGTGTGACATACTTGGACATGTTACATGACTAGAAATAAAGATTGAGATTACTTTCACCATTGCAGTGTCCAACTTAGATCAATATTACTTTTAATTATTAATTATTTACTGTTTCCTTTAGTTAACATTTTCATTTATTGATATTTACTATTTCTGTTATTAAGCAGAATGCATACACCTTAATCACGAGTGTTTAAGTGTAGATACTTGGTAATCCAACAGTATATCATTTGGCACACCTAGTGACATATGCTTGGCAATCTCAAAATTAGTCTCACGAAATCAAAGATGTATACGAATGATTAAGAGCAAATACTCATCACATGTAGGCCAGTCAGATCTTGTTTTCCATTTTTTATTAGCTTAATTAATTTATCTCTTTATTGTCATTAGGAGCAAAGTAGAATTACACAACATCATACGCCTCACTTTAGACTAAATCATACATGACAAAAATACCACTAGTCCAAGTGGAAAGACAATGAACTATGATCAAACCATAAAGATCTAGATACCACAACTAGTCCCATCCATAAAATTTAACTAAATCGTGTGTGAATGCTTGTGATTCATATGGTTGAGCATAGGAGTACCTCGTCGCTCATCATTGGTGCCATTGCAGAGGATGATGCTAGTTATCTAGATTAGTTATATTATACACAATTTCTATAAAGGTATTAACAATCTATCTTTTTGAAAATATTAACTCAAACACACCATAAACCAATAACAATGTCTCTCTCACATGGAAGTTACTATGCACTATATAGTGAACACATTCATTGGAGAAATAATGAGATATACAATGAAGAAAATTGGAGTGAACAACTTTATGTAGGGGTTTCTTATGATCATGACCAACCTAATGACACTCAAAGACTACATTCACCTAAGGTAGACAATCTTGGAAGAGATAGCGTAGGTCCTGAATTAGGGGAGGCCTCAAGGCCTAAGACCTCTTCAAAACCAAGAAATGATAAATTAAGGGACCCTGGGGAACATCATAGAAGCCATGACAATGCTTCCAGTTCCTCATCTTCCTCTTTCCCTTCAACATCTAGTTTTGACGAAGATGAACATAGCTATAGAGATTGAGCTCTACTAAAGGGTCAAACTAAAAACTAAAATTGAATGCATAGGAAAGGTCAATGACATCACCATGAACATAGACAACATCATCACAATCAAATGAATTGAGCTAGAAATTTTCCTTACAACCTGTCTGATTACAATGAACTCTTGCTAGCCACTAAGGGCCTAATACATATCATAGAGGTTGTTAAGATATCTAGCAAGCATTGCAAAAAGATTTACCTAACTAAGCTTTATATGAATAATATTCCTAAATTTGAAAGAGGTTATGATTCAAATCTAAAATATCATTTACAAGCCTTTCGTGATGTCTATGCTTTCTATAGCATTGAAAGTGGGTGGCAAAAGCTTAAGCTCTTTCCTAGGATACTAATTGATAGAGCTGAAGTGTGGTATAAATCATTGAGACCAAATTCAATCCAACAATGGTCCACAATGTTGGAACTATTCAATGAGAAATACCAAACCTATGTGAGGGTGCCCAATTTGAGGAGATAGATCCAATAGTGGAAGCAAGAACAACATGAACCCTTAGACATGGCCTTAGATAGATATTATGCCTTACTAAATAGATGCCCAGGCCATCGCTTCTCTCGNAGATATTATGCCTTACTAAATAGATGCCCAGGCCATCGCTTCTCTCAGGAAAGGTAACTTTTCCACATCATAGATGGACTTTGTAATGAAATAAGAAAGACCCTTGGGATGTATGCCCCAAGGCAAATATATGAGCTCTAAGCCCATCAGATCCAAGAGCTAATCGAGTGTGTGGAAAAAGAAGAAGGAGAGATATGCAAATGGGAGAATGTCTAGGAATATCAATGGGATCCAACTCCTCAATAGAAGGAGGTCTAGATCTATGATAAGGAGAATGAATCCTCTCTTGATAAGGTGATTCCACAATAAATCTTATTGATACAAAATTCTATTGATGAACTTGAAGCAAAGTTTAATAGGATGTCCAAATGGATATATGAAAATGTTACAACTCTCATTGAGACAGTCAAGGAGAGGATCATGCAAAATAAGACAGGTGATCATAATAAACAAAGGATACGAAATGAAGAAATAGCTAGGAACACTTTTTGGAAAACAGGAAAAATGGCTAAAGAAAGTGAGGCTATATACTCAACCACAAATGAAGATAATGGATGTGACATTTGCATATATGCCCATTCGAAGGGCCATTGCCTAGTCTAGTTGCATCTACAAGAGTATTGGGTAGGTGCCTTAAATCTGAAGTTTGTGCAAAAGCACATGCCTAGGAGATTTCCTCTCCCACAAGGTAATTATAGACAGTCCCACAACTAATCACACCATCCTAGGGGGACTTATTACCAGCCTCAATATGGTCATCAACCACAGTGGCAACAACCATAGTCGTGGGGGGTAGGGCAGGGGGGTGGGGGAGGGGGAACCACCACCAAATTAGCCCTATTAGCTAAAACCACATGGATATTATGTTCAACACCCTATTTCTCCATCTAGTTCTACATCCTCTACTTCAAATCGTCACTACATCTCTCCCAAGTATCATCAACCCATGACATCCCTTGAAGCATCACCACCTCGTGTCTCTTACCATCCATCCTACCGTTGATATCCTCCTACTCCACCACATTATATGCCACTACTAGCAACATAGGAAGGCTTGAAACCACAATATTAACAAACGAATGCCACTTATGTTGCAAATGTGCATAAACGTGTTGATACCAATGGATCTCAACTACAACATCAAAAATGTCCCTTCTAGAGGAAAGGTTGTAAGCCAGAGTAGAAGACCATGCATGGGTCCATCATATCATCTAAGCCAGCATAATGCCAATCTAGTGCATCACCCTCCTTGTCTCAACCAATGTCCTCTGATCCTACACATGGATCATTTCCTATCATTACTCCAATTCCAAACTCAAGCAATGAATCTACAAGCATGGGGAGACAAACAAATCCATGCATACCATATCATGATCAAGGGTGCAACTATGCACTAGAAATCCATAACATTAACACACCTCATACCCTGATCCACCATATATTTAACAATCAAGTGTGTGACCAATGATTTTTCTACCCAGCCACCACACCACCAATAAGCACCCAATGGCTAGGGCATGAATGGGTACCAATGTTTTGTACATGCATGGATCATATTTATCTACTTATTAATCCTTGTCATGGTCAAATGTTTAGTTGTTGGGGTTGCCCTCCATATTAATCTTTAGGATTTAGTGCTTTTCATCTTCTTTTTTTTACAATTTTTTGTCATTTTCCTATTTCTTCCAATTATTTTATAGTTGTTATTTTCCTTTTCTCTGTTATGTAATCTTTCTTATGAACAAGATGATCATGTTGCCCATTAAGGTGAGGTTTTCTCTATGTTGTCAAGTCATAAGGGATTGATTATTTGAACATTGAGACCATGATATCCATCCATCCATTCCATTAATAATATGTTCTTTCCTTGGTCCTAATGATATCATTTTCCACAAAAGACTAAAAAAACCTCATAATCATTGTGTTTGGATAGAAGAGTGCAAAACCAAAGTTGAATGTGAAGGGTGTGACATCAAGGGGATTTTTGGATTCTCTTTGGCCACTTTTGTATGTTCTATCATGTTGCTAAGGTTGTAACCATATCCTTATAGATCTGACAAATAATGGGAGTAAGAGTAACCTCAAATGACACTAAATAAACT
This sequence comes from Gnetum montanum, assembly GCA_015680685.1. Taxonomy (NCBI): domain Eukaryota; kingdom Viridiplantae; phylum Streptophyta; class Gnetopsida; order Gnetales; family Gnetaceae; genus Gnetum; species Gnetum montanum. Next base: position 795,008 of record MNCI01033969.1, on the reverse strand, counting down.
TTTGTGGGTCCCACTAGAAAGAAATGTACCCATGCCTAAAGGTTGGTGGCTTCTCAAAATTGAAAAGAAAAGAGAGAATGAAAAAGAAAAAAAGCGTATATGCCATAAATAAAGCTTCTTCCTTGGACAAAACACCAAGTGATGTTACTCCTTGCAACTATGATAGTCTTATGGTTGTCTACCGATAGGATGAAACGATGCAATGTCACTACAATGTGGTGTGAACTTGGTTTGAATCTTAAAAATAAGGACTCATTATTATTTAACCATTAATAACACACAAGGTTTCATTGTGCCCATGGTAAGACCTCATGTCCCAATTTTTGCAATCCTTTCTACTGTCCATCTCATCTCATTGTCTGAGTGATCATAACTTGTGGTTTTATGTAACATAGAGTTATTATCTCAAATTGGTGGTTTTAACATGTGTATTTTGTTTCACAGGTATGCATTTCATTCAACCCCTTTAGTGGTTATGGACATTTTTAGGTGTGGTGACACAAGGGCATCATAGGCTAGAGCCTGCTTTGGGTAGGATCCGCTTGTGTAACTTTTGTGATTCATACTTGTTTGACATAACTACATCATTCTTCACCCTCCAAGCATTCAATTGTTATATTTTGTTGTTTCCCATTCCATATCATGTGATCCATCTACAACTTTGATTTCAATGACCTTTTTGTTGCTCATTCTAGTGCTTTTCACATCGAGGACTCCACCTTATCACATTTCTGGTGCCTCCAATTGATTTTCCACTTACCCAGAACTATGGACCTAACTTCAAACCTTCCAACCAATCATAGAGCTTCAATTTCCATGCTCAGCTACCCCATTCAATAAAAATTCATGGACCCCGACATTGCCTACCTGATGTCAGGTCCAATTCGATGTTACATACCCAACATTAGGTTGATCAAAGACTATATATATGACTCCCACGGTGCCCAAGTTTCATTTTCATCATTTTCTACTAGGGGAGTTCAAATTTTCTCTTACAACTTAAGAGCTCTACACACCCACTTTCCACTTACAATATTTGGTTCTCTATGGCTTTGATTTCTGTGTTATTTGAACCTACCTGAACCAAGAGTGTTTAGGTTAGTCGTGGGGGGTGCTCATGTGGAAAACTTGTTCCAATTGATGATAATTTGCTATCACTTGGAAGGTATTATAAGGGTAAGAGTGTTAAAAATTATGGACATTATCATAAATAATCAATCATATTAATTCCAGAAACCTTAATTTTTCCACCTAAGGAACCATAACCATCATTATAAGCCATACATAAGGAAAAAGGAACCAATTGCGAAGGGTTGTAAAAGATAATAGACATTTTTTGAGGATTTTTCTTGAAAATTTTTCTAACTCTATAGTCATATGAGCTAAGAACTTAATGAACTAAGGTAACAAGTAAGGTGTCAACTGATTAATGATAACGAATACAACCTTAGTAACATTTGATCTTTGCTTGATTGCAGATGGCCCCAAAAAGAGGTGCACAAGATGAACCTTTGTAAAGAGCAGCTAAGTGTCCATGAGGTGGATAAGGCCAACAAGGAAAACATGCAAAACATCAAGAGTAGGAAGCCCAATCTTTCAACATTTACTAAGAGGCTCTTACCATTGGACAATTAGTCCAATGGAATGTTGTAGAACCATAGGCTCCTATGTAGGGATGACTTCTCATGTTGCCCCTTGATTGCCTCGTGGTCATTATAGAAAAGTCCACATTAACTTTAGTCATCATTGAAATGAATTCTAGCCCATTTATGGAGTTTTCTCTAGAAGCAGTTCAAATGCAACTTAAGGCATCACCCTTGTGGGCCATTCTTTCAGACAGTGATGAGTGGTACCTTAGTGAGACTCATCAATTTTGGCACAAAAAAAGATGAGGGTGCCATCATCAACATTTGTGGAGTCAATGTCTCATTCTCAGTTAGGGCAATTGTAGTGGCTCTAAATCTACTGAACAAAGGGGCTAAGGTAGCCCATCTATTCACTAGATCTGATCTCAATACCAAAAAAAATGTGGCTGAAATGGGCATACGACAAAGAGGATAAAATGTATAATGAACTGAATCTAGAAGAGAGGACATATTTCAAGATCGATACATACCACCTATTTCCCACTAAAGGGATCAATCCAATTTCAACATATGTAGCCAAGGGAAGCACTATCTTAATGGGAAAATTTGTAGCCAATCTTCCCTAGTTTTACTTCATTGAAATTCAACTGTAGTTCAAAGAAAAAAAAGGCAAGGAAGCCAACACTCCCATTTTCTTATCTAATCAAAAGAATGTGCAAACACATTGGAATCTTGGGATATATGAATGATATTCCTAGGAAGGCTCAGCATGCCTCCTTTGCCAAACTCTTCAAACCTGCAGCACCAAGAAAAGATCTTGGTGAAGAACAAGAACTAGAAAAGGAGGTAGAGCCAGAGGCAAAAACATAACATCAGCCTAAACAACACCTAGAGACACAAGCTCCACCACCGCCACCACCATAAGATTATAGGTCAATAAGCTATTTACAAAAGATCACTGAAACTGTCAGTTGGGGAAGCAGGGATGAGTCCAATCTCTTCAAAGTCATTGATGATGTCATACAGTCCACTATTTCAAATAATCCCACAAGGGAGGAGATCTTGTTACAATCAAGAGAAGGATCCCAATGGTCCAGGAAAATCTCTAGGAATGCCACATCCTTCCAAGTAATGCTTGAAACTAGAGAAGGTGTCATAGTTATGGTAATGCAACATTAAGATGTAGTAGGTGCAGCAGAAATAATAATAGATCATATGAAAGAATCATTCAACATGCCTGTTGTGCCCCCAATAGATCTTGCTAGGACCAAAGATGCGTAGATGCTAGTCAAGACTTCAGTGACTCCTGTGGTGCATGAGGATGGTTTGGATCAACTACTATAGTGGGGCAAGTGATGACTACCTTGTTTGACATCCGTAGTGATGTTACCATAGCACAGTCAAACCTCATTACCACTAAAGGAAAGCTAGTTATGGCTAAAGTTAGGGTAAACCATGCAAAAATAGAAGTACAAAGATTACAACAAGAGCTTGCTATCTTGAGAGCCAAATGATGGGATCCTTCTCATTTTGTTGCACCCAACTAGTTAGAACAATTCAAAATGAAGCAATTGACCAAGCTAACTAAGGATAATGCAGCTTTAGAACAAGAAAAAGAGAAGGAAGTTTACAATGCCTCTATTACTGATGCACAATCCCATGCATACAAAAAGACATTGACTATCACACAAGAAGAAAACAAGTAGCATGCCATTAAGAATTCAAGGTTGATCACAGTTGAAAAGAAAAAGAACATTCTTAAAGAGAGCATCCACCAATTAAGAGAACAACTACTGCAGGTCAACTAAGATATCAATAGATTGGCCAGAGAAAATAGAACCCTCTCAATGGAGGAGGTATGTGCTATTTTTCAGAAATCAGTAATTGAAATCAACATGTGGAAAAATGAGGCCAAGAAACATGGGAAATTGAAGGAACACTTCTACGAACACGTAGGCATGTATAAGTAGATAAATAAAAAAGAGAACCAAATGGCCAAAGCCCACATTAGCTCCTTATCAACACAAAATCCTGAGTGGTAGCCAATTCTAGATAGCTATGCCTTGGTCCACCACGTGAAAGTAAAAAATAAAGATCTATAAATCGAAGATTTGAAAGAATACATGGTGTTGGCTAACCTTAGATATGCCAACCTTGCCATGTTAATAGTAGGTCAACCTTAGAATGAGTTGGAGAAGTAGGTAGCAATCACTTATGCATTGTACGAACAGAAATTTGTAGATTGGAAGGATGCTTTGTAGAAGCTACATGTGGCAAACTCAAAATTGGAGGTGGTTAAAGCTAGCTACCAAGGATAAAAGAATATTGCCTCCAACCTAGCTAGAAGATTAATAGATTATCATGAACTCAGAGAAAAATCTAGGGCCTTTGAGAAGGAACAACAACAGTTTGCAACTTGGTATGTGAAGGTGAATCAAATGTTCTCGCAACTACCATGTCCTTGGGATGTACCAGCGCTAGCACACATTAGCTCAGTAGCCTGGATGGTACACAACCCAAGAATGAAAGAAGAGAAGTTGCAAGCATTGTTGAATTATTACAAATTTCAAAAGCCTAGCGATAAAGGGAAGTAACCAATGGAAAAGCCACTGCCTCCAGGCACCACATGAGCTTCCCAGTTTTTTTCTTGTAATATTGTATCTCATTTTTTGTACTACACCACTACAACATGTAAGAGTCAATTGTTTTATTTATTGTTTAAGTTAGTCAATAATCCCATACCTTCCCAATATTTTGTATAGAACTTGTTCCTCATTTTGTTTAACTCAAGGATGAGTTTTCATTCAGTCGTACAGGTATGATGAGTCATCAATTTGTTAGGCCTTGATATCAAATACCCAATATCAAAGCCCTAATGTCAAATACCTGATGTCAGAGCTAAGAAGCAATGTTGGATATCTGATGTTGTTTGCTCTGGGCTAGCATATAAATACAACACTTGGGTGCCCAGTTGAGACATGAAGTGTAGAATGTAGAGAAGATAGTTTTTGGTTTTTAGTTTTTGATAGTCTTTCTTAGAGTCATGTTATTCCCAGTGCATGCCTGCAATGTGATGTTTGTAATCATAAAACACCTTTGTTTAAGTGTGACATACTTGGACACATTACAAGACTGGAAATAAAGATCGAGATTACTCCCATCTTTATAGCATCCACTTAGATCATTATTGCTTTTAATTGTTAATTATTTACTATTTATTTTAGTTAAAATTTCCATTTATTACTATTTACTATTCCTATTATTAAGTGGAATGTGTATGCCTTAATCCCAAAAGTAGTCTCACGAAGTCCAAGACGTATACAAACGATTAAGAGTGGATACTCATCACATGCAGGCTAGTCAAATCTTGTTTTCCATTGTTCATTAGCTTAATTAATTTATCTTTTTATCATCATTAGGAGCAAAGTATAATTAGGCAACATCATACGTCTCACTTTGGACTAACCCATACGTGACAAAGCTACCACTAGTCCAAGTGAGAAAACAACGAACTGTGATCAGAGCATAATGATCTAGATACCACAACTAGTCACATCCACTAAATTTGACCAAATCATGTGTGAACACTTGTGATTTATATGGTTGAGCATAGGGGTACCTTGCCACTCATCAGTGACTATGCAACTAATTAGATTGATAATGAGCTAGGCACTTATGTAGTTAGTCAAGTTGATAATTGTCATTTATTTAACTATGAATTTTATTTAGATTAGTCAATATTGGCAAAGTTCTCTATTTAGCTATTTGAATTGTATATTTAAATTAGATTTGGAATAATAATTTGATTATTATTTGCTTATTTGATATTATATTTACATGCTTATTTCTTTAAATGTTAACTCTTTATTTGCAGCTACCTCATGTGCTTACCTTTCCAACTTTATAATGCCTCTAATTAAACTTATAATGGAGTATTTTATAGCTTAATTATCCTACTTAGTCTTAGGATTAATTCCCTTTATTTTTGTGTATCTCTTAGTGATTTAGTTAGTTGTGATTAAGGGGAATTAGATGGAAAAACTGATAATTAGATTTCAATTTTAGATCATTATTAGTTTAGCCATTATGATTTCAGTTACTGCTTATTATTATTCCAAGCTAGAATGATTAGTTGGGATCCATATACTATGTATTTTATGTGTTTTTTTTATTTCTATTTTAGCTATCTTTGGCGTACACCTAACTTAGGTTTGAACTTCATTATGTGGCATTAGTTATTTTTTAGTTATTAATATCTAACAGCTTTTCCCAACATTAGAGACCATTGTTTTTTTATTCTTCCATGCATTTATATAAGTTTATGTAATTTTTGTATTTTTATTCCATTATAAATTTCTAGCATTATTAATATTATTTTGGCTTGGGAAATAAGACTTTGCATTATTTTTCTTTGTGGACAAGTTAGATTCTGTACACTTGAGGCTACTATCACTATTTTTATAATGTTTTAACATTTTTGCTCAGGATTTTTCTTGCCCCTATATGCATGTTTTATGGATGCTTATTACTCTTGTTTAATTTTCTTAGCATTCATCAATTTATTAAGGATAAATTTCTATTTTTCAAGATATTTTTTTCACTTTTTAACTAATACATTTTAAACCTAAGCCTAGTTAGTGGGAAGTTATATCTATACTTAAGAAATGAGTAGTCCTAATCTCTAACACTTTTTTTGATACAAATAATAGCACATTATATTACAATGGACTTGAACATCTAAGTTCAAGAGAGATGACAACTCTTACTAAGGCTCAAATTAGAGGCATATCTTAGGTAAGTCACTTGAAAGAGGTATATCTTACCTAGTAGCATGGTAAACAAGAAAGAGCTACTATCAAATCATTGAATTTTTATAGAAAAGATAAGCTTGAATTATTGCATATGGATGTTTATGAACCCTTTGATATAGTTAGTTTACATGAAAGAAATTTCTTTCTCCTAATTGAAGATTATATTATAATGTTTAGTTAACTTGTATTGAAGAAAGATATGATATAATTAAGTGTTCTAATATATTTAAAATTTTGGTTGAAATTGAAATAGGGCTTAAAATTAAAGAAATAAGGATTAATAATAAAGGTGAGTTCATATCAAATGAGTTATATGAGCTAGGTAAGGGTGTATCTATCAAGAGATAATATTTATTAGCTAACACTAGAATAAAATAGTGTGGTAGAATAAAAAATAGAACCATATGGAAAATCTACAAGTGGGAACTATCACTCTCTTGGTATCAAATTAGTATTATGGTTAAGAAAAAAGTCGAGTTTTATTTTACTATCATTATTTAAAGATGAATATGTAGTAGCTTCTAATTTTTGCACACTAATTTTGTGAATGCATGAAGTTTTAAAGCTCTTTAGTATCATATTTCCTAATCCTATTACTATTTATTATGATACAATGTCTTGAAAGAATAGCTTGACTGTTTCTGCTATAAAATAAAAATTATAAGCTCATTCTTAATATTCTAGTTCTAGGTTTTCACCTGACTATAGAATTTTCTTCCTTGCTTATATTCTTTCTTCTTATTTTTTCTCCAATCTCTTTTCTTAAAAATCTTTGGTTTCTTCTCAAGCTTTATGAATTTTGTCTCTAATTCGACATAGGATAAGTGAGCTTTTCTTCTTTTGTATTTTTGAAAGCTAAATCTAGTGACTTGGAGCTTGGTGATGATGTTTAATCCAAGTTGTAGAGAAGCCTTGTATATTATTTTTGAGATCAATAAAATTTTTCTACTCCTAAGGATCTAGAAATATTTTTACAATGAAGCAGGTTGGCCATTCTAATAGCTAAATGGCCTTAAAAGTTCTATTTTCTCTACTATTTTTGTTATAACAACTTATTCATCTTGGTTGTTATTTATTAGTTTCAAGCTTTCCATTGTGTTTTGATTAGCTAATTTTTATTAGGCCTTGATTCATCCCCTCCTGTGAATTCCTTAAGCTATATCCAAGAAATAATAATTAAAGTAGAACTTGGAAAGAATTTTGTAAAACCTACTTTGAGCAAATGCTTTGTAAATATATTTGCAAGTTGATCTTGCTCAACCTTTTCTAGAATAGAATGACATTATACTTATATATGCTTTGTTCTTTCACAAAAGACTAGGTCATGAGCAATGTTAATAGAAACTTGATTATTAAAAAACATTTTAATAGGTTCTTTTACCTTTATTCTCATGGCTTAAATGAGGGACCTTAACCATGTTAGTTCAATGATGGTTGCAGCCATGATTTAATATTTTGAATCTATTGTGAATCTTGCTAAATAATATTGTTTTTTAACTCTTCCAAATGACTAGATTACACTAAAATAACCAAATATATCATCATTTCCATTTACTTTAAATCAAATTTCTTTGCAAGATGAAAATTTCAAACATCTAAGAATTTTGATGGAAACTTAAGTACAATGGGTTTTTGGTGCATGAATATATTGGCTAACCTTACAAATGCCATATGAAATATTTAGTCTAATGATAGTTAAATAAATAAGATTACCAAATAATCTATGAAAAAAATCAATATTATGAAGTAGTTCACCATCAATTGTATTGAGTTTATGATCAATTTCAATGGGAGTGTCTATTGGCTTGGCTATTATGTTTCATGCTTCTTTAAAAAGATCAATAGTGTATTCTCTTTGATATATATAAATTCATTTATTTCATTTAGTAATCATAATGCTAAGAAATTATTTTAGTTATTTAAGATCTTTGATATCAAATGTTTTGGAGAGAGAACTCTTAATATTTTAAATTCATTCTTTACCATCACTAGTAATAACAATATCATCAACATAGATTAAGACAATTATAGTATCTAGAACCTTTTTATTCATAAATATAGAAGAATTAGTTGAACTTTTAAAAACCCTACATTCTACAAAGTAGTGTTGCGGTTTCATACCTTATATGTGGAGATTATTTTTAGCCATAAATACCTTTCTTAAGTTTGGAAACAAGTTCTAATTTTCCTTCTTATGGATGACTTGAAGGGATAATCATTTAAACTTATTCTTTAAGTTTTCCTTATAGAAAAGCATTTAACTTCCATTTTTTAACATCCCATCCTCGGATGTCATGGCAAACGTCAAATATATGTTATATTAGACATTATGCATAAGAAGACAATATACCAAACATCAAATATATGTAACATTCAACATTATGTATAAAAAATAATACAGAAAGTGTAGAAAGAGAAAGAAAAGAATGCTTTATTGATATGGAATAGAGTATCTAGATCATGCTCTAATAGTGTTCCTTGGGGTTTTCTCCCTTTGGCATCTATCCCCTTAGAGGCAATCCAACATTGCCACCATCGTTAGGCCTACAATTGACCAAAAGGGATGGCTAGTCCTCTTCTTGTTCCACTTCACTTGGCTCTTGTGATTTGCTTATACCAACTCCACCACTCCATGCTAGCGCAACCTCTAAGCCCAGGTATAAATGCCTTAGGTCAAACCCCCAAAGGCCACCTTAAGAAACACTTTTGGTATTACATTGCATCCTTTTAGGTCTTAATTACAACTACCCTTTTGGGTATTTATTAAGATAACAATAACACTTGTTATGAAAAGGCATCATCTTCGTTATGTAGAAGCATCATTTGGAAATGGGGAATTACACATTTGATACAATGATCAATTATGATTTGTGGTAATTATTAATAAGACCTAAACAATGCTTATATCTTTATGTTAATTCTTTAATAGCTATCCTTTGATAGCTACCAATGTAAAATAAAATTTTCTAACAAGATACTTTTATAAAAAATTAAATAAAAAATATCCTGAACATGAACCCTAATTTAAAAAGCATTCAAAAAATTATTAAAATATGCATATCACTGGTCCTTGTGTAAACACCATAGGGTTTCATTTAGCTAGCAAAAAAAAATTTAAAATTTTATGCAAATGACAATCAATGGTAAAATTTCTCTATGAATAACAAAAGTCATATTTTTGAACAAATCTAGGGCATGAAAAATGAACATTCATATAGCAGTGAAATGAAAGTAGATGACAAAGGACATGATAAATGAATCAAATCTAATGATTTTTAGAAGAGAAAGAAAGGTTAGGCACTGTAGGCATGACAATCAAGATGTTTGGGGACATCAACATATTTAGGAAGTGGTGAGCAAACAAGATGAAAAGAAAAAAAATTACCATAGGTAACTGCTACCTTCAAAAAAGCAAGACTTCCATGATAACCATTACTTTTATCATAAGCCCTATAATCTTTACTAGCCTAAAGTATAGTATACAATTCCTTTTCGTAGATACTATATTTTTTGCATTGATTCATTTATCTTCTTTAAGAAAAATGTAATGAGATTATCTTCTTGAAGAAAAAACACCACAAATTGTAGGTCCAATTGCACTCACATCCACTTCAAAAAACCTTGAAAAAGTTTGAAATGACAAATACTATAGCACTACAAATTTTTGTCTTCAAGGCTTCGAATGATTTCTCTTACTCATGACCCCATACAAAATCTTTACTTTTTTTCAAAAGAAAAAATATTGTTCATGAAATAGAACTAAAATGTCTAATAAATTTCTTATAAAAACTAGCTATTCCAAGAAAAGAACTCATCCCTCCAACATTATTTGATGAAGGATAATCTCTAACTATCTTGATCTTACCATGCTTTATCTTCATTTGGTTTGTGAAGATAATATGATCTAAATATATAATTTCCTATTTAAGTGATTGTTTTTTACATTTACTGTAATTTGAGGTTCATATAGTTTGAAGAATAATTTTCTTACATTTTGTACATGCTCATTCTCATTATAACTATAAACAAGGATATCAACAAAAATACAATGCAACATTTACTAGTTAACTCTCTCAACACATCATACATTAAGCTCATAAAAGCAACATAAGCATTCATTAGCTCAAATGATATGACTAATGACTTATACAACTCATATAAAACTTTGAAAGTGAGTTTTCACTCATACCAAGTTCTATTTATTATTTAATGGTAACCACTATTTAAATCAATCTCAGAAAGGACTTCGACATTAAAAAGAACATTAAGAATGTTATCCATTCTAGGAAAAGGAAAATGATGCTTGATGGATATCCTATTAAAAATCCTAGAATTAATACACTTTTTCATCTCATCAGTGTCTTTCACAGAAACTAACATTGATAATATTAAACATGGGGATATTGACTTCTTAATAAAATCATTTGAAAGTAATTCACTAACCTACCCTTAAAAGCTCCTTCCTTTGATGTGAAATCATTCAATAGTCTCTCTTATTTGGTATGATTATTCTTGGTATGAAGTGAATTTGATGTTGAATAAAGCTTATAGGAGGAATCCCTTCCAATATATCCTTAAACACATCAACAAATTCTTGTGTTAAGGAATGCAATGCTATTGAAATTTCACTTGCTTTCTCATTCTCATATGTTGCAATTGTTGATTTAATGATGAAACCATGTCTAGCTTGCTTATGATCTTGAACATATTTTGTTTCACTTAATAAAATCAAAGATGTATTACTAGAAAAATTTTTCGTAGACTACTCTAAAGTAATGAAAATCAATTTATAAATGTCATCTATCATACATACAAACCAAATACTTTTGCTTTCATAAAAAATAGAATTATTATCAAGGTTCCAAGATCTACCAATAATTACATCAACACAATCAATTAGTAAGTATTACAAGATATCTTTTCATGATAGGAACCAATCCTAAAACAAAAGATACATTTCTTTTTCATATCTTAATAATAATCTTTGGAAAGCTAATGAACTTTATAGGATCTTGGATAAAAAAATTTAATAGACATAATCTTTGGATAACCATAGTAAAGATTGCATGTTCTTAAGATCCACCACAATAATAATATGAATCCATTCCCCACTAGATAAACATCTAGTCCTAATTCTAAAAATAATTTTTCTATTGGCATCTTTAACATTGAAATTTCCAATGAAAGTACATGATATAACTTCAATGATATCTTTAATCATAGGTGCATAAGGATTACGTTAACTTATAGAGGTAAAGAATACTTTTCTATGGCTTGAAGCTTCTTCTCTTTGGAGGCTTTTGACTTCTTGTATTCTCATTGCTTATGGACCATTTGCCCATAATTGAAGCATTGGATCTTACTAGCATATTTTCCCATGGATGAATCCTTCTTGGAAGATTTGTTAGAATTATCTTTTGGCTTCTCTTATGTATCTTCTTTGGAATTCTTTTCCTTGGACCCCTTTTTTAGATTTAAAATGTTTGAAATGTATTACAACATCTTTCCATATTTGAGAGATAAATAAAATTTCTCATGTAAAGTTTTAAATTCACAAAATGTAAGCTCTTGTTAATACTCTCTCTAAAGTCTAGCTATAAAATTTAAGACTTGTTCATACTTAGATCATTACATATTTTCTTGATGAAATGCCTTGTTAAATTTCATGTAGTATTCTTTGATATTTTGTCTACTTATCTCAAATACTTAAGACTTTGGATTACTTCTTGTCTGTGCTAGTGCTTATCAAACCTTTGTTTTATCAAATATTACAAAAGTAACCAATCGTTACTAAGTGAGCCATGGTTAAACACATAATCATAAATTTCTATTTTTTATTAAACTAATGTTATATCCTCCAATTTAGTTTCAACATATGATACTCTTTGTTTCTCATGAACACCTTCAAGTTTAAAATACTTATTAATAGTCTTGAGCCAAAAAGTAAAGGAATATATACCTTCAATCTAATTAAATATTTTTATCTCCATATGTGACATCCTTGTACCATGTCTAAAGGTATTGGTACGTTTTATATGCATTTCTTCTCCAATTTTTATTGTTTTTTACAAGGCCTTATATTCCTTCCACTTGAAACACTTGAAAATTTTAAAGAATGATTGACCTTTTTTTTTTTATCTTCATCTTCAAATTCTTCAAGATTAATGAGGACATTATCTTCCAAATAATATAAAAAATGATTATCAATGAAGGAAGAAATCTTAGACTTTACATCTTTCTTAGATCTTCTTGGAAATGGTGGCTTTTTTTTCTTATCTTCTTATAGCTTTTCAAATATTTTAGAAATCAATTGAAAATTTTCCTTCATTTCTTTCATATCCTTGAAAAGATATTTAATTCCTCTTCTTTTGTATGTTATGATGGAATTAGACCAAGATTCAAAATATCCATAAGAGGAAATTAAAAACCTATAAAAACATGAGAGTATCCATAATCAATTTTGAAATACTCATAAATTGTAAGAAATATCCAGAACTAATTTAAGTATGAATCAAAACCAAATAAAATTAAGCTCTATTAAGCTAATGGGTACCACAAATGGATGAAATTATTAAAACTTGAACCAATTGACCTTAATTCTAAACTAAAGAAATTTTTTCAAATCCTAAGAATATTAGGAAAGAATAAAACATAAATTGTAATTCTCATATAATTGAAGGATGAGAGTAATATTACAATTATTCAACTAAATGATTGAAGTGAGAAGATTACATCTTCATGGCTAAATTATTCCAAGAACCAAATGCTTTGATACCAATCTAGTATGGACTGCAATCACAAAAGGCACCAAATTATCTTAGAAACCAACTTTAATGAAATTGAAAGAAAATAAAGCACAAATAAGAAAGAAGACTTCTTTATACAATGTCGAAATTAGAGTACAAATGCTTGAAGGATAACCCAAATAAGAATCTAAAACATAACTTAGTATCTATTAATAGAATTAGTTAAAGAAATGTTGAGAAAAGAAGAGACTAGAATGTGGGCTATTAACTTACAGTTGACTTTCTAGTTGAGTGGTTTGGAAAATAAATCCTAAAAAAAGACCTTTATTCCAAACCAAGAGTCCTTATAAGCCCTTACAAACACCTACAGTTGATGACCCTACTTCTCCCTTATCCTCTACTGCATCATTCAAGAGCCCTTCAAACCAAATGCCTCCCAAGGTCCACACTATAATGTTGATCCATGTTATTATGGATTGGATAAAGGCTAATCACCTTCCTAGGAAATGATCTAATCCTAGGAATCCCCTCATTTATTTGCAAATTGCTAAGAATAAGCCTTGCAAGGCTCTTCTAAACTCCAATTTTGGTATGAATTTGATCTCTCATGAAATGTACAAGGCTTGGAACCTACCTCCACTTAAGAAGAGCAACATTCATCTTGAGTTGGCAAATCAATCCATCACCATTTCCTTGGGATTGGTGGAGGACATTATGAACACCATCTATGGGTGGTTCTATCTTACTAACTTCCTAGTGATTCATGTAGATAATTGCAAGGGGGACTTCCCAATCATCATGGAAAGGGCTTGGTTAAGCACAATTGATGCATGACTGGGAATTTGAGACCTCTCCTTGAAATTTTCCAAGGGAAATAAATTTAGAAAGATTGAAAGGAAGCACATATCATGCATCATGTATTGTGACATAGGGTGCAACTATGTGTAGAAATTATGGATCCTAAAAAGCACATTTATCACAGCATGTTGATATCATGCTAATGTAATAGAAATTCAAACAGTAGTCACAAAATAGGAGGGCACCTAGTGTTTGATAGTTTATGAAAAATGTAGTTCAAAAATATGCATGGAATCAACTAAGAGCCTTAAGAGTACCTACATTAAAGGCATGGATGAACTAGAGGAAGTTCAGCATCAACTCTCTAATGATGAACTTGATGCCACCAATTAGAGAGAGTTAGAGATTCCTAAAAGGTTTAAACAAGAGCACCTTGAGTTAAAAAATTTTCCAATTGGAATGGAGTATGCTTTTTTGAAAAATGGCAAGCTAGTCATTATCAATGCCAATCTTACTCCTATGTGAAAAAATAAGTTGTTGGAGGTGAGCAACACATGGCCAACAATGTTTGCTTGGTTATATCCTAAACTCACTAGAATTGATCCTAGGATATGCCAGTATCACATCTACATATATCCTTCCATCAAGAAAAAGAGGTAGTCGTAGTGGTAGTTGAACCCCAAACTAATATAGATCATCAAAGAGAATATTGAACAACTCCTCAAAGCAAGGTTCATCTATTCCACTGTGAATAGTAAGTGGGTTAGCCCAATTGTGATAGTGCTAAAGAAAGGTAGAAAATGGAGGATCTACATTGATTTCAAGCTATTGAACATGGCAACATACAAAGATCATTTTCCATTGCCATATTTGAACCAGGTGTTAGACACCATTGCTAGGCATCCTACTACAAATTTTTGGATGGTTATAGTGGGTATAACCAAATTCAGATAGCACCTAAAGATCAAGCCAAGACTACATTCACAAGTCCTTGGGGAACTTTTACATATAGAAAGATGTCATTTGGCCTGTGCAATGCCCCTGCCACTTTCTAATGCCTTGTCCTAAGCATCTTTCAATAGTAGATTAGTAGTGGGATGAGGCTACATTTGAGAAAGCCTTGGACTACCTTGAGCAAGAGTTGAAAAGTTAAGCGAAGATAAACCTTAGGCTAAATTAGTGGAAAAGTCATTTCATGGTTCAAGAAGGCATTATGTTGGGGCATAGAATATTAGAAAAAGGGATTGAGGTGGACCCTAAAAAATAAGGATCATCCAAGCAATTACTAGATAGCTAGAAATAGTTAAAGATGTGAGGTCATTCCTTGGACACACTAGCTACTACTAATGAATCATTGAGAATTTCTCTAAGATTGCTAAACCATAGGATGCTCCATTTTTCTAGACCAATGAATGAAAATTTGCATTGTAGCAGCTCAAGCAAAAGCTTGTAGAAACTCCAATTCTATAAGCACCTAACTAGACCAAACCTTTCCACATCATGATGGATGCATCAAATTATTCTTTGGGAGACATGCTCATGTAGTTGGACAATCAAAAACATCCTTACTACATCTACTGTGTGAGTAGAAGCATTATGGGGGCACAGCTAAACTACACCACCATAGAAAAAGAATTGATGGTAGCGGTATTCACCCTAGAAAAATTCAGGCACTATGTGCTTGGATACAAGGTGTTCATATACATAGACCACAATGCAATTTCATTCCTAATGAAACCAACAATGAGCCTTTATGTCATATTGTGGTTGGTGATCCTTTAAGAATTAGATCTCATGATGGTAGATCGAAATGGAATCAAGAATGTGATTATTGACCACTTGTCTTCATTGTGATGGAACAACAAAGAGAAGAAGAGATCACTATCAAATTAGTTTCCTAATGAACTCCTCTTTGTTAGGGCTATAACTAAATAAATGCCCACTGAACCCAATTGATATGATCACATTCTCACCTATCCTCTCACTTATTAGATGCCATAGGAGTGGGACTACAAGAAAAAACAACAACTTCTTTACCAGGTGAAACATTTCATGGAAATCAAAGAATACCTTTACAAGGTGTGCATTAATGGCCTTGTTCATTGGTGTGTTCCTAATGCTAATCAACTACACATTCTCCAAGACATTCATGAGGATCCTTGTAGATTCCATTATGCTAGGAGATGCATGATCATTAAGATCTTCATGATAAGATATTATTGGCCAACACTTTTCAGGGATGCACACCACTTTGTCTACTCCTATGAACACTACCAAAGTGATGGTGGAATGACCACTCATATGGAGGGATCTCAATAGTGGATCCAATCAATGTAGCCCTTTGACATCTAGGGCATTAACTTCATGGATTCCATCACACCCATGTTGAATGGAAAGTCATAATCATAGTTGTTAACTATTGTATGAAATGGGTAGAAGCTGCAGTCGTCATCGATTACACATCTTCCACAACTACTCAGTTTGTACAACAATATGTTGTAAACAAGCTTGGGGTGCCACATGCACTTATTTTTGATAATGGTACTCATTTTTTAGGTGCTACCTTTCAAAATTCTATGCAATGCTTAGAGGTTGAACATAAATTAATATCACCCTACCACTCCCAAGCCAATGATCAAGTTGAGGTTACAAATAGGGAGATAATAAAAATACTAACAAGAACCATTAGTAGATATAGAAGGTATTAGAGCATGAAACTCAATGATGCCCTTTGGGCCTACTGCTCCACTTAAAAACTTCCTATTCATTACTCTCTTAGTAGCTTGTGTATCGAAATTTACCAACTCTTCCCGTCCAAGTAGAACTCCATACACTATCAACAGCTTGTCACCTTGACCTTGACCTAAGTCTAGCACAAAAAGAAAGATTAATGAACCTAAACTTTCTAGACAAGAACCAATTGGTAGCCCTATCATCTAATAAGTTACACAAGGCATTCAATAAGCAATGGAATGACCTTAGAATAAGGAAAATAAAATTTCAACTAGGAGATAGGGGCCTCTACTGGAATCCCACACATACCACAAAGAACCAAGTTCCAAACATTGTGAGAGGGGACTTATATGATCTATGAAACCTTTTCTATTAGGGCCATGTTAATCTACAAACCTAAAAATCCAAATAAGAAACTACTCATCAACATGCAACAAATCAAACCTTTCCATGAGCCTAAGAGAGCTAGTGATCAAAACACCTCAAGAGATGTACAAGCATGCTCAAATTTTTAAATCTCCACCTTCCAACTTAGTTGTGGGGGAGATGGCCATCTATGCTAATCAATCAAAGGGGCTCCTCAGTTTTTTTTCTCTATTTTTCATAGTTTTTGTTTTACAACAGCTTTAGTACATTTTCTTGTTTCTGAAATCTTTTATGATTTCTTTTATATTTAACTTTATTTTAAATTTATTTTTCTAATTCTTTCTTATGCTTGTTTAGTTTCTCTTTATTGCCACCAGGACTAAGTGCAACTATAGCTATTGATTGATGGTAGTTTGTACTATAATGTTATTTGATTACTAATGTCTAAATTCTATCTCTGAATTTTGGTATCGATAACTAAGACATGATTTCTTTTTCATGATAACAGAAAGTGAGTTCACGTCATCCACCCATACACAAAACTCTATAGTGTTCCCTTGTTTTGGAAATATGCAGTCCCTTCTTAAGTGAAACTTTTAATGAAATTGTGACCATGGTAGTTTCCAAACTTGATAATGATTAAATGGATAGATAAGGATGTGACTTCAAGGGGATTTGATGCTCTTTGTATTGCCTACCCTCTTGGGGGCATGCGTGTTTCCATGGATTTCTCACCACTCCATTGTTTACCAATAACAAAAATCTAAAATTCTTTGCATGGTGTGGTTCCTATAAAAAATAAACAAAAAATAAACAACACAAAAAAAAACAAAATAATGGGATTTCAAGGCACATCCCTTGGACAAAATAATGGGCTACAAGCACTAGTCATGGGACTAAAAAGACATGTTACCCATGTCTAAAGGTCCCCTCTAACTAAGGCCCATCTCACTTTCTTCTTCTCTTTTAGGAATAGTGTTTGATTCACGGGGTCATTCTTGTGCCTTGAGAGGATGGACTAGTCTTAGAGTGTTAATGCGAAGTCACTGAAAGTGGTTGGTTTTGATTTGGACTAAGGATAGATGTTATGAGATCATATTAACCACAAAATCCACAAGGGACTTCATGTGACCACAATATGGAACTCCATTCCACTCTTCACCTCATCCACCTATGCTTCCCCTAACTCACCTCACTATCATTTTTCATGTTTTGTTCAATGTCTTAGTTTGATATGTTAAAATTCTTAGACAATTTCTTACGAGATTTAGTCCTTAACTTTCCACAACCATTAATCACCCATGGGGGCCATGAACTCCTTGGTTTGAGTGCATGCAAGGGCATTAAGGACATGAGCCTACTATGGGGAGGATCCACTTGCATACTCCTTGGTTGGACTAGTTAAGTTCCTCATCCCTTAGACATTTTCACATTCAAATCATTCATGCTCCATATCAATTGTGTCCACTTTTGCACTCCTTTTTAAAATTTTGTCCAATCATTCTCCTAATAAATCTCCTCTTTTGTGCATTATCTAGCCCTCTTTGAGCATTTCTTCATGTTAATGGCCTTCTTGGGTCTTTATGGACTCCAATTGCATGCAAAAACTCTTTATTTTTCTTCTAATTTTTAAAGGAAAATTTTTGTCTTTTAGCCACATTGACAAGATCCCATCAATGCAACCCCATCTATGGGATCCTATTGATGTAGCCATAAAAATCTAGAAATATAGTGGAACACTATAAAAAGTTTTGCCATTTGCTTCCAAACAGTGAAGGAGTTTTTGTAGGTTTTATAGCCCAAAACCTTCCAAAGCCCATAACTTTCACATCGCTTGACCAATTAACCTCATTCTTTATTCTTGTAGTTACCAGAGGTGAGCTCTACATTGTGGAAATCACAAACCTTAGGTTTCTGATGAAAAATTGTTCAAAAATTTCTAACTCCACCAAGGTTTAACCAACAAAATAATGTTAAAATCACTAATTAATGAGCATTAAACCTCTCCAATGAACTCTGGTAGCCATCCAAATAATAATAATAATAAAGTAATATTAATATGATTAATCTGCCATGATCGTAACTTAGCCAAGTGTAACTAATCCAAGAGATAAAGTACCTAAATTTTTCAAGTTGCATATCAAATGCTAATGCTTGGTCATGCTATGATTATAGATGGCACCTTCATCTAAGTATCCACAAGAAGCAGGACTGTCCCAACCAAGGGACAAGTGACCTAGAATTGGAAGAGGCTAGGAAGATGAGTCACCTTAGTAGCAAGCAGCTAAGACACATGCAACGAGATCTCTTCGAGAGGACCCTAGAGTGAAATTTGTCTGATAGATTCTAAAAGCTGAAACAAAGCAATCCCACTGGGATGAGACACCTAGACTAAGATCAAACCTTGAGGTCATTTTGACAAAGGCCTGCTTTAGGCAAACTGGTTCTAGGAAGATTCAAAAAGTGGTTCTCCTTGAACTAAACTTTGGATCCTTCTTGGAATTTGCCCAAGAAGATGTCAGAGCTCAAATTTATACTTCTCCCATATGTTCCATTTTCACTTCTAGCAGGGAATGGTACATGTGAGAAACATACCTCTTCAGGAATAATAGGAAGGGTGATGCCACCATGAAGATCAAAGACATTTCTATGTTCTACTCAATGAAGGTTATTTCTGAGGTCCTTGGGTTGCCAAAAACTAGGACAAACTTGGTGGAAGTATCAATGCAAGTGGATCCAAAGGTCAAAAAAGAGTGGATCCAACGATGCTATAGAGTTGACCGTAAGGAGTATGATGCACTCACAATAGCAAAGTATGCATATTTCAAGATGGTGGCCTACCACCTTAATTTGATAGTGAGGCCTAGTAAGGTGACAACCTTCTCTACCTATCTATGCACTACTCTAACTATGAAATTTCCTATCAACTTTCCACATCTAATCTATTTGGAGATATAGAAGTGATTTATAGAAAACAAATGTGGAAGAAAGACACTCTCCTTTCCATGCCTCATCTGAAAATTATGAAAAAAGGGCAGGAATCAACCACTACACTAATGATAACATCAAAGATGCTTCTGCCACCTTTTGGATGGAAATGATGAAGTATAAAATACCTACCAAGGTGTTGGAAGAGGAGCATGCATGAACTCCATGAGAAACTCCCATAGCAGTAGTAGGTAAGACCAAGTGGTTGTGAACCCTCTATCTACAAGCTAGCATTGAGTCATCTCAACAAGGTGGCATGATCAATTAGCAAGATGCACCAATGTTTTTAAGATCAAATCCTAGCACCTAAGCCATAACAATGTACCTCTCTCAATAGCAACAATTCCCAAAAATCTCTAGAAATGCTGCTACCTTTTCAATGTGCTTGGAGGAGGGTGAGGTGGCAACTATTCTAGTGATGCAGCACTAAGGGTAGAAAATGATGGCAAAAGTGATCACAAACAGAGTTGCCGATGCACTTAATGCCCCTATAGCATCTATACCAAATGTTGCTACACTTAAAGACGTGTAGGTATCTATATGTGCATGAAGTAGAAAATTTAGTGCAGCCTAGCACGATGAGTTGTTGTACCAATTGGTAGGAATCAAGCAATCAATTTTGGATATCTTTGATATCCCTAAAACCATTTTAGCAAACTAGTTAGAGCTACTTGAGCCTAGGGGTAAGGTCCTTATTACAAATGCCCAACTTAAGGTAGCCAAAGAGTAGAATCAAAGCTTGGATGCTAAGGTTATGAAATTGAAAGTCCACCTTGCTGATCCCACTATACTTAGTTAGAACATAGCATGAGATGAAGCTTTTCAATAGCTTTAAGCAAAACTTCAAGAGGTTGAGTACACAAAGAAGTCAACAAATCTTCAATTAGCCCTTAGCATATAAAATTTCCTGTAACATTTAAAAGGACTTGTTGAAGGTTTGCCAAGAGAATATCAAGCTAATCCAGGAGAACCATTACCTATGAAATGTCAAGATGCAAAAAGATCAAATGATAGAATTCATCCAACAATAGCAAGAGTATCTTGCTAGGGTAAACACTGAATTATGGAGGTTGGTTACAAAAAATTGAAATCTCTCGATGGAGGAGATGTGTTCCCTTCACCAGAATTTTGCAATTGAAATCACTACCTAGAAAAATGAGGACCTCAAATTTGAAAGGGTCAAAAACCACTACAAGAACCAAGTTGGTTTGCAGAAGGAGATCAATGAAAAAGAAATCAAATTGATGAAGGTGAAGGTGAATGAGGCCCTCCAACAACTCCAAAAAGGAGATGACATGTGGCAACTTACCTCTGATGAGCTGAACATATACAACAAGGCTAAAATCCACCTCAAGAAGTTATAGATCAAGGAGATGACTAAGTGCATGGAGCTTGCCAATCTCCATTTCTTGAACCTATTAATGTTGATCGCTAGAAGGCTAAGGTTAGAATTGGAGAAGTAAGTGGCCAACTTGTACCTTCTATACAAGGTAGAGTTCAGGTATCACAAAGAAACAAAACATAAGCTGGAAATAGCCAATGTTGAACTCAAGATTCTCAGGGCAAAGTTTGCTAATCAAAGATTAACGATGAAGAACCTAACCAAAAGAATGAATGACTAAGGAGATGTAAAATGCAATCAAGGTGTTTAACATTGAATGCAAATAATTCACTACCTAATTTGTCAACATCAAGAAGCTATTTCCTGCAATGCCCCATCCTTGGGATGTTTCCATACCAACCCACATTGGTGATGCTACATGGACCATGTATGATCCTAGGGGTAAGAAAGAGAAGATGAAATCATTACTGAATGCTTTCTGTCTTCTGCTAGAATTCATAGTTGCAGCCAAAAAACCACAACCACAACCTCAACAATAATAGTCATGTGCACCAAAGGTAGGAGAAGGTCCTTCAAAACCTCAAGAACCTTCACCACCTATAACCTTTTGATCTTCTTCTCATCTTCAAGCCACCAAAGGAGTTGTGCTATCAGTTTTTGTCATGATGTTCAATTTTATTGTCATGAATACCAAATTTTGTAATGATTGTAAATCCATACACTTGGGCACTTAGTGTTATTTTATGTAAGTTTGTGTGTCAGTTAGTTGGTTAATAATCCCATACCTTCCCAAAATTTTATGAAGAAACTTTTTCCTTCTTTTGATTCACTTAAGGACAAGTTTTCATTCAGTCATGGGGGTATGATGAAGCATCTTCTTTAGTGTGCATCAATGAGATGTCGTCAATGCAATTCCATCAACATGATCCTATCAATACGGTCATGTTGACATGACCCCATCGATGCATTGTCTTATCTTGCCTATAAATATGTGCTTACCAACTGCATTTATGGCATCCATTTTTTAGTATCCTAGCAAAGATCTTGCATTTTATTCATTTAAAAGTTAGAATATTTTCTAAGTGCCCACACTAGGAGTGAGAAGTATACGAATCTTTATTCAAGCATCAATGTACTTAAGCACCTCAATGTAAACGGTAATAAAGATTATCTTTCTTCATAAACCTTATAGCACTTGGAATTAGTTTGATGTTTAATTAATGGATTTATTATTTAAGTAATTTACGTTAATGCATTTAATTAATTATTTATTTAATTAATACACATAAGTACAACCATTTCAAGCATACATTAACGTTTGGTAATTCTAGTAGCGCTTAATGCTTGGTAATCCAATAACATTGCAATGTGGTTCAAGATGTGTATAATAAATGGGAACAAATTCTTACGTTAGGACTAGTTAAGATATTAGTTATTTATCATATTAATTAAACATTTAATTATGGTATTCCCAACACTTAGGTAATTTAAACAATAAACATAAAATGATAAAAATTATATGCCTCGGTTATAATTAAACCATACACCTACACTTCACAAGTGAAACTAAGAAGACAACAATCAAGTTTATTAGATTCACTACCAAAAACCAATGTACTTAGAGAGCTGAAGTCTATAGAATTTGACTAGATCACTTACTAGACACTAGTGATTCGTATGGTTGGGCGTAGGGACTACTTGTTGATCATCAATAGGTACAAAGAGGCGTAAATAAAATAATTAATTAAATATAAAACTATAACATCAATAGCCACTTCTACATAAAACATACAATAACCAAAGCATTAATATAACATCAAAAATAAGTATAATATACAAAAAGAATAATAGGTATCAAGCTTCTACTTTTCCAAATAATATTTAAATAATAAATATCAAATAGATGTTATAGTGTCCAAAACTTAAATTAAATAGAAAATTAAAGTTGGTATTAAATAAAAAAAAACATGTACAAGTCCATACATGCCAACTAAAGTGCACTACAAAGTACAAAATTACCAACTAAACATTATAGCTTAGAAATTACACTAAAATTCCAAACATTAAGAATTACTAAAAATGCATAAATTCTAATGTAAGCATATGTTTTTCTAATAACTCTTTATCACAAACATCTATTTTACTTCAGAGGTAAAAACATAGAGGAAATTTATTTCATATGACTATGTAGAAAAAATAAATTCCAAGTACTATCTTAAGAATTTTGAAATTAAGCACTAGGTAGCTAAATAATCATCCATAGAGGTTGTTAGATTTAAAAATTTTAGCACTAAAATATGCACACATTAAACAACCAAGCAAATAACCTCATAACATTAGTAACCAAATAGAAATTCCACCATGATCTCCATGTTAATTATTGGTGTTAATATTAATCTCAATGTCTGTTAAATATATCCAAATTTATAACCATAATGGCTTACATCATCATAACTAAGCTTGTTATTATATCATTGGTTAAGAAGAGGTATACTTGTTAATTAAAGATGTGTCCCTTCATTAATTGAACTTTAAAGAAAAGTCACTATGAAAGCTTTATATATAACTCCTATAGACATTTCATAGGATGATATATATACCATAACTATCAATTACAATCCTCATAGTTGTTCTTTGTGATGTTTTCTTTTATTTCTAACTTATTTGTACTAAGATATCTATCTTAGTATCTTGTCTTTACATCATATATTATAATATTAATTATCTAAATTCATAATCACTATTTTCCTAGTACATAGTTAGGTATTATTATGGCATCTACATATTGTTTCTTAATCTGTTGCATTCACACTATTATATACATATCCATACCATTGCTTCTAGATTATTATGGGTCACATTCTCTCTAGTTCATTATAATTGTCATCTACACAAAATTTCATCATCATGGTTTAAATTTTTATGGTACTTATTGATATTCTATATTTTGAACTCATTTACCCTTATCTTGGGAATCTCAAATTTCTAACATGGTATTAGAGCCAAGTTAGTTTAACCATTTCATCCTTATGGACTATAACCATGAAACATAAAAGCCTATGGTTTTGGATTGTTTGTGGTATTTATTAGGTCTTTTATTTTTTAAACTATATTTATAGCATGATATACTTTGGATTTTGATGCACATATTTAACAATATTAGTGATAACAAATCAAAGGTCCTCTTTAGCCTTCTATGAAACATTGGAATGCTTAAATTGTGTTTTGTTTACTTTAATTTATGACTACTAAATACGTAACAAGTTAATTTATTTAGTTTTCTCTTTGCCAGCACTTATAGTTGCTTTATTTGAAGTTAGGTAAATCTCCAAATCACATATCACTACATTTCATTATGTTCATTCTCTTAATTAGAAAAACATCACATTGGTTTTTTATATAATTTATTTTATATAATTTATTTTGACACTAAAACAAAAGGACATGATCCTTTGTGGTAATGATTCTTTATCAAAGCATCTAAAGATTACTGATCCTACACCTAAAGTAAGCTCGCTCTACAATCCATTAACAACATTTTACATGGCAAGTTTAACTTTGTCATGTTCTCTAGACACTAAATTTTATGAGAAAAAATTTTAGCCCTACATTATTTTATATTTGAAATAGTTATACAAAAGTTCAATTAAACTAATGTAGATTAAATAATTGATGAGAATTCATGCAAATTTGCTATTTGAGAATTATTTTCATTTGCAAGATTCCATCCATCTAAGATCAATGATAAGGTAATTGTATTTATATTAATGACATCATTAGGAATGATTTTTGTTATAATGTCCCCATTCCCGAATGATGTCACTACATAGCAAAGATGATCTTTCTTCATAACAAGTGTTGCAATTATTGTAACAAGCATCAAAAGGGCAAGTTGTAATTAAGACCCCAAAGGGCATGTTGTAATAAAAGACATATCTCTTGAGGTGACCTTTGGGATTTTGACCTAAGGTATTTATACCTATGCATTAGAAGTCATATCAACATTAGGTTGCAAAGTTGGTAAAGATGAGTAATGACAACTGGGTAAAGTAGGATATGAATAGGAATGGCCATCCCTTCTAGCTAGTTGTAGGCCTAATTATGGTGGCAATGCTAGATTAACTTTAAGGAATGGATGTCAAAGGAAGACAACCCCAAAGAACACAAAGAGCATGATACAAATACACTAACTCACATCAATAAAGCATTCTTTTCTTCTTTCCTTTTGCATTTTTCCTATTATTTTCTATATGTATAATGTTGAATGTTATATATATTTGACATTACCACATTATCTTCTTACACCTAATGTCAAATCTAACATATACTTGACGTTTTTCATGACATCTGAGAACGGGATGTCATATTTGGTATTAGAGAAAACCATGATCCAAGGGCCAATCAAAACCAAGAACTAATGGGGATCTAATGACAAAACAAGAAGCCACAATCTTGAAAGAGTTATGGACCATTCCCACCAAATGTGTCTTATGTCTGAGATGATCCATATCAACCAAAAGTTACCCTTCAAGTGATGTTTCATGGACAATAGAGTTCGAGATCACACATTTATGAGAGAATCACAAACATGCATCATGTTCAACATGGATCCTACCAACCAACAAGATTTTTTAATGGATATCAGTGACCAAGAAAGATATGATTATACCTCATCAAGATTCATCAATTGCAAAGTATGTTAGTAAGACAATGATACACTAGTCCAGATAACTCTTATTCATTTTGCAATATTATTAGAATGTTAACTGATTAACATCATTATTAAGTTCTCCTAGAAGGTTAGTAACTATTACCTAAGTTGAGACTTATTTTCCCTAAGCACCTAGCCTTATAACTTGGCATTACTCATTCTTTTCTTAAGTCCTATGCATTAAATAGTTTAAGGATTCACTCTATTCATGAGATTGGCTCATCCCTACTAAACCAATAATGATTATTATTATGAGGCCCATAAGGAAAACAATACTCAATGGGTAATGTTATGATGTCTTACTTCTCTGTAGTACCTAGGGCATAATCTTATTGCAAGGCTTACATCTTACTTGCCAAGTCATAGGACAAAAACATTATCATCATATTCAAGGGATTGGTATATTATTTATAATTGAATCTGAGCTATCCAAAGTTTATATATTTCCTACCTAGTAATGTCAGTTCAACAAAATAAGCTATATTAATCCTCTTAAATCTTGAAAATTCAACTTAGTTTTTGGACTCTAAAAACATGCCCGATGCGTAGTAATTCTTGAGATGATTCCAATTAGACTTACAATTTTAGAGATATTTCTTGTTTAATTTTCTCATTATGTATGCTAAATATTAATTACTTATATAATATTATTATAAAAAGAATTAAAAAATCAAAAATCAAAATTTTAGGATCAAGAACTAAACCAAGAATCTTTCCTTAGAAAATTGAACTCATACCCTTTCATCCATCAATCTTTCACATCAACCACCATGGAAGGGTAGAATAAAATAATATTAAAAAGTTAACAAAATTCTGCAAAGAACTATGAGGCCCTACAAGAGTCCACATAGGCCTGCATGGGGGCCACATAGCCCTATATAGAGATGCATAGCTTTGAATAAGGCCACACTATTCCATTAGGGCCACATAGTCCTATATTCCATTAGCTCTGAATAACTTGGGTCACTCCCCATTGCACTACCTTGTCATCTGTATGCCAAATATTTGCAAATCCCATAAAATTTGTACAAACTGTATGTTTCAGAAGCAAGAGCACAAACAAAAGCCCGTAATATTCTCTCTAGAAAATTTTAATTTAATTTAAATCAAAAATAATTTTTAATAGTAGTAAAATGTGAAAAAATTTAAAAAATATTTTATTTAAATATTTTATTATTTTTTAATTTACATCCCCACCTGTGAACCTGTCCCTAGTCTTTGCATATGCTTGTGTACCCAAACACGAATTGAATTGCAAATCCTCGATTCCTCGCTTCCAAGAATTGGATTCATTTGATGCATAGCTCGTCATCTATTGCACCACATAGCTTGGTGATCGAGCTATGCTACCACTCATGTCTAGTATGTGCCACTTTACCTGTAATGTTGTTCATGCCCACCTCATTCTCCAACTACCTCTTATTTACCATGACCTCTTTCATGGAAACTGAAGAAACCCTTGTCGTGCCCTCATGTCCTAGCAATGCTATCATTGCTTGTGCATAAATCCTTATTTTTCATTCTCCAGTGTCTTTCCTTGCATTTTTCATCCTATCTCTCAGTGCTACATGGGCTATTTTCACCAATGGTTGCACCACCATCACTATCACCTGCACTACCGTCATTGACACCACCATTACTAAAAAATCCATCAAGATCTTCAATAGTCCAAAATGAAAATGAACATCACTAGTGCCATCATTCTTCACATCCCCACTTGTAGAGGGAGGGGAGGAAGAGAGAGACTATCAGTGCCTACCACTACAATATCCACTAGCACCATCATTCTTTTCCTTTCCATTTGCTGATGCATACCATCAATTCCATTGTTTCCTACCATCATGGTGCATGCTAGCATCACCATTCTTCACCTGCCCACTCTTTGATGGACACTACTACTACCATCGATACCTACCATAGTTGTGCCTACTAGCACCACCATTCCTTATCTCCCGAGTTACCAATGGTGACTATTGAATGTCATCGATGCTTGACCCTCAGTGATGGAAAAAGTTTTTTGTCAATTGATGGAAAATTTTAAATTTTTCATCAGCTGATAGAAAATTCAAAAAATTATATGTTAATTGAGTAGGAAAATAAATGTAGAAATGTTAAGGTATTTTGTAGATAAAAATATTTAATGGATTGGCAACAACCTAAATAAAAATTTTGTAATCAAGCATGCTTATTCTAAAGTAGTACTAGGATAGGTAACCTCTTAGGAAGTTTCATTTTGTAATGGAGTAGGGCTTAAGCTTGAGCGATAAATTATACAAACTACTAATGGTTTCTAATCTACATAAGAAAGGTATCCTATATCTCAAAATAATTTAGGACTTTTAATTAAAAAAATAAAAAGCTCAAGCCCTAATTGTGATCTTAAACTTTCATATATTTAAAATCATGTTTTCGATAATAGTTGTAATATAAATGAAGCTTTAGAACTAAGGATTAAAAATTCACTAAAAGATCAATGGGTTGAAAGTTCAAAAGGAAATTAAAAATAAGCACATAAATTCTTTTTAGTTGTTCATGGTATAGCAAAGCTCAAATTCTTTTTGAAATTCCTCCTAGTGTTCATATAAGCCTGTAAAATTTCCAAGGAGAGCTAGGGTTTTGAATTAAATTAAACACTACACAGAATAATTGAGTTAGCCATCAAGGACAGAGCTTACACCAGTTTGAACTAACCCAAACATATGATTTTTCTATTTGCAAGTTAAGATGAGCTTATCAAGAATATAATCACAAAGAATAAGGGCTAGTTTTATTCTTTTTATGGGTTTGACATTAAAACAAATAGTTAATCTTACAAAGAAATCATCATTTTGGAAAAAGGGCTTGATCTAAATCTTAAAAAGGGGTTCATTATATGTATTTTCTACATTAGTTGATAAAGGGGGCTCATGGAACCAAAATGAGTTCTACAATCTAATTCTGCTCAGCTGAGCTTCAATGGATTTAAAACATAAGAATTAGCTTTGTGTATTTCATTCAACACGTAGAAGTACAATTGTATGATTGTAGAACAACATTTGATTCTACAAGCTAGGATGAAATTAACTTTGCCATGTCAACTCCTACATCATAATTCAAGGAAAAAGCCTGAAATGATAAATTATTTGTAGAGCCAAAATTTAGATCTACAAGCAAGTGCAAAGTTACCTCTAGCACATTAGCTAGTAGAAGACGTTTGTAGAGCTTAACAATAGTTCTACAGAAAAAACTCTATCAAGTCAACTTTGGGGAAAAGAGCAGTGTCCATAGAACTAAAATTTAGTGTTACAAGACAAGCTCTTTTTGGTTCTACATGTCAACACTAAAGAGAGGATGTCACTCGTAGAGGTAAAGTTTCACTCTATAAAGCAACTATTAAGTTAGATCTTTTAAAGAATGCGTTCACAAAATCAAAATCTATCTTTACAATCAAGATCACTTTATGATTTTTCCATGTCAGCTTGTAAAGTTGGTTTGTAGAACAAAATTTCCATTCTACAAATAAGTTTGAAATTAGTTCTACAAGCCATGTCATTATAGCCTTTTGAGAAAATATTGTATGTAGAGCTAGAATTAAACTCTACGTAGTAGGTGTGAAAGAGTTCTACACATTAGCTTTAGCCACATCAGCATTTGGATTAAGTGGAAAATAAAGCTAGGAGCACTATCATCTAGATAGTAAAATCCCATCTAGATAGCTTAATTTACTAATCGCTTTAGCTAAATGAGGAGCTTACATGTTTGAAGAAGCTTATAGATGAAAATTTTCCATCTAGATGGAAAAGTAAAAGTTATTTGCATTCTTCTCATCTACCACATTAGCAATGTTACATAAGCATATGCCATGTCAGCATCTAGATGAAGCTCATATTTCATCCAAAGCCAACTTGTTTCATCTACCATGTTAGCATATGCCACATCAGCATCTAAATAAAGCTCATATTTTTTATCTAAAGCAAACATGCTTCATCTACCATGTTAGCATAGTTCAACATGCATTTCCACATTAGCATGTAGAGGAAGTTCACAGAACCAAAAAATGACTCTATGGGACAATTTTACCATGTTAGCCCATCAAGCCAACTTGTGAAGCTACAATTTAACTTCACAAAAAAGCTCATTTTTGGCCTTATAATGTTAGCTTATGAAAGATGTTCATAGAGCTTAAATCTAGTTCTACAAAGAAGCTCTATCACATAAGCTCCAAGGTTAGCTTATGTTCATAGAACCAAAATCTAGTTCTATGAAGAAGCTCTATGAGCCACATCATCTTTTGACACATTAGCTCACTCATAGAGCTAGTTTAGAGAATCAAATTTTCATTCTACGAGTGCACTTTAACACATCAATAATGCCACATTAGCATAAGCCATGTTAGCAAATGAATGAAGCACATATTTTCATCTATAGCAAACTCACTTCATCTATCATGTCAACACCTGCCACATCAACACATAGATGAAGTTTATAGAACCAAATTTCCATTCTACAAGCAACCTCTACTAGCTTAGCACCTGCCATGTCAGCACCTACCATGTCATCTTGTAGATGGAATTTATAGAAGCACATATTTTCATCTATAGCAAACTCACTTCATCTATCATGTCAACACCTGCCACATCAACACATAGATGAAGTTTATAGAACCAAATTTCCATTCTACAAGCAACCTCTACTAGCTTAGCACCTGCCATGTCAACACCTACCATGTCATCTTGTAGATGGAATTTATAGAACCAAATTTTTGTGCTACAAGCAAGCTGTACCAACTTAGCACCTACCATGTCACCTCGTAAATGGAGTTTGTACAACCAAATTTGTGTTTGACAAGCAAGGTCTACCAACTTAGCACCTACCATGTCAACATATGCTACATTAACACCTGCCATGTCAACTCGTAGATGGAATTTTTAGAACCAAATTTCCATTCTACGAGCAAGCTATGCCAGCTCAGCACCTTCCATGTCAACATCACCACATCAGCCTTCTTATAGAACTAGTTCATAAAGTCAAATTTTTGCTCTATGCAAAAGCTCTAGCATGTTATCATCACACCCAGTCAACTCAGAGAGCCAGTTCATAGAGCTAAAATTTAGCTCTGCAAATAAGCTCATTTTTAGCTTTACCACATCAGTAAGAATAAAGAGTAATATACTACTAGTTTGTAGAACCAAAAATTAAATCTACAAAAGTATTCCACAAGTCATATCAAAGCTTTCCCAGGGCCCACAAAGGGTTACATATCGTGCATATCAACATTTCATTTTAATCTAGCTCAATAAGGAGTAGGATGTGGCAAGTAGAACCAAATACTTGCTCTACAAAGAAGCCCTATAATTGTCCTCCCACATTAGTTCTTCAATAGAATGAACCAAAATAGCTCTATGGAAAAAATCAAAAGGAGCTCTACAACTAGCACTAGCGTGAAAAAAAAAGCTACAAATAGAGTTTGAAATCAATAGCTCTTTGTAAGAGTAACACAAATCCATCATTAAAGCATAAAGCTATCATAAGAAAAACAAGCTATATTTGCATAAATGAAATAAAGGGGCATAGAAATTTTGAATATGTTGAAGATAATTACTAAGATCATGGTTGAAATTATTCAAATTAAAGTTTAAACTAGCGTAGAAGCTACTTCAACAAAAATAGCAAATTCCATAACTAAATTAGTTGAGGGAGAAAAGAGTACTGAAATAAGCCTTAAAGAAGCTTAATGGCTCTAAATCAAATACAATGAATTAAGCTTATAAAAGCTCTCACAACTCATGAAAATCAATAGTTGTAGGGCTACAAATTTGAAGAATGAAGTAATTTTATTAACAAAATTGATATTCAACACCTTGTAAGGATATGAACATGACATGAGGAGATTGTAACTTTTAATTTCTATAATGGTTGTAACTATTAGAGGCTACTATACAAAGCCCAAAGTAGATTTGCACTAGGAATACATCTAGGGGGAGATAACTAGAAAGCTAGGAGTGATTTCTTGTATGATGGCGTTCTAACGTCATATTTGATTTAGCTAATTTACTTCTATCATGTGAGTTAATTCTTATTTTTTTACTTTATCATAGTTTCTTAGCTAGTGGTTAAGGTAGTACTATGCCTAGCATCTATTTCTTAGAATTTTTTAAATCTCTTGAATAGCTCTATAGTTAGCAATCTCTAGTATTTATAGACTAGTGCAAAACAACTTTAACTTTTTCAAAGTGTTTGCTCATGTTGATAGTAGACTTATTTCAAATTACCTTTTTAAGCCAAAGGGTTTAATAATTTTTAGTATTGCTAACTAATTCAAAATAGCTTTAGTTTTTCAAAGTGTTTACTCATGTCAACAATGGTATCTCATTTCAATATTTAAGATTCTATGCAATTCTATAGTTTTACTTTTTAAAATCCATTTAATCTTGCTTTGTTTCTAGTTTTCTTGTGGAATTTTCTCTCTAAAAAGGATTGGCAATAGATTTTGTAGAATTGTGTGTAAGCATTAGCTGAAAGGCTAGTTTACACATGCAACATATGATTTAGCCTACATAGACTTGATAGCTTTGATATTGTACAAAATTTTTTTCACTTACAAAATAGAATAAAGACGGCTGAATCTTTTCATAAAAATTAATTTTCTATTTAACTCGACTATGCAATATTGTGAGGTTTATACTAAATGATAGCTCAAAACACATATTTTCTCTATAACCACTGAGTTTATGTGGAGGTATACAGGCCTTGGTATTTCCAGAGACCAACAAATACCTAAACTTGAAATTGAAAGAACATCTCATCCTTATGATTTTCATCATGAGGTAGAGATCAACATTGGTTCTTCAAAGAGGCACCAACAATTATGTGTACATACACACATCCTAAGCTTAAGAATCCTTGATCATACCAACATAGGACTAGTCAAAATAACATGAAAACACATGATTCTAAAGTACCATTTCTTCTAGAAAACATCAATAAGGAATCATACATTCATGCTAGATAATTTTCCAAAATTTCTTCTTCAATGTGAAATTCATGAAATATTTAGGGCTTTGAAAATCCATACCTTCTTCTTTTGCAACTCTTACAATGACAATGATCTTTAAGAAATAATTTACACTAAATTCTTAGAGAGGCTTGGTTAATAGACCAACTAATTTATTACTTAAGCACATACTTAAGTAATATGTTGTTCTCCTTCACTCCTAATTTGAAAAAATAATACTTGATTTTTACATACTTTTACCTTTTATGCATAACATGCTCCTTAAACAATTAGATTACTACCAATTTTTCAATTAAAATCTCAATGAACAGAGTGACTTAAAAGCCTAATTAAGTTATGAGCTTCTTCAATCAAAGGATTTGTTAATATAAAATCAACCATGGCCTTGAATTTAGCTTCCCATGATTATAATGAAATTAAAATTTTTTTCTTAATTTTCCAATAAATAGAATTATATACATGAAACATGATGTCTCTACTTGTAGAGTTTATTTCTTTAGCATCTCCTCTAATCAACATAACTAAAGGCATAAAATCTTTCATCTCCCTTGATAAATTTGATGAAGAAGTCTAGGGTGATCTTTACATATCTCAAAAATGGCTTCAAGGCATTCATGTATGCTTACAATCCCTCTTCATAAACCTTCAAAAGTATGAAGTAGAAAATTCAAGATCAAGCCTTAAGTGGAAAAGAAACCTAAAGGAGTCAATCATGTCTCTATAAAGAAAGGCTTCAATAAAAGAATTATCATCTCTTTTTTAAAATTTATAATGAAGAGGAGAAGTAGATGTAACTCTTACATCCATCAACCATATTTTTCAACTATGTCTTCAGCATATTTACATCAATGCATTTTGATCTATTTTTCATCTTAGTCCACCTTAATTCCTTGAAAATATGTTAATACTCTAAGGTCCTTTATCTCAAACTCATTTTTTATGTTATTCTTAAATTCTAAAATCATTTGTTCGAAACTAGATAGGAAGATAATATCATCAACATACATAGATATCATAATTACATCATCTTCAACAAGCTTAAAGTAAAGGGTAGGCTTAAACAAATAAGACTTATAGCTACTATTGAGAAAGAAGTCATTAATTTTATGGATAAAAGCCCTTAGAGCTTACCTAATATCATAGAAGGTCTTGTGAAGTTTGCAAATTTTATCTTCTTGGCATTGAATTTCAAAACCTTAAACCTATAGAATGTACACTTATTTTTCAAGTATCTCATTCAAGAAAGTAGAATTTACATTCATTTGATATAATTTAATCTTGAAATGAAAAAAAATTGAAAACATCAATTTAATAGTTTCAAATATATCAACTAGAGAAAAATCCTCCTCTTAGTCTATGTGTTTCTTTTGCTTAAAACCTCATGCAATAATTCTTGCTTTATGAGTTATCAAGTTTTACTTTTTATCATATTTTACTTTAAATACCCACTTTGTATTAATTATCTTCTTTCCTTTGGAATTATCAACAAGAGACCAAGTTTTACATTGGTTGTAGTTTGACTCCTTGTAAATCTTCTCTTGAAGTTATGGTCTAACATTTGTGATGAAGGATTATCCTTTCCACCCATGACCTCGGTCCATATTAGCACTCCTCTTGAATCTTCTCTTGGGTCTTCTCTTCTTTGCATAGTCATCAAAAAGGATACTTCTAGAATAATATAATTTCTTCTTAAGTGGAGCAAAACAGGTATGACCACTGGACTTTAAATCATACCCAAGAAAGATACATTTTCTTCCTCTATCATCAAGATTTTTAATAATGGAATTTGGAATTTTAACATAATTATACAAAACCAAAGAGTGTTAGTTGAGAAAGATTGGAAAATTTCTTATATAAAAGTTCATAGAAAGTTTTCTTACCATTGGAAGATATGATGAGCCTATTTAAGATATAAATTAATATGGATACAACCTCATTTCAAAATACATTTAGGATACAAGGATGCTTAATAAGCACCTACTCATCTATTCAATGACTCCATTCTTCCTCTCAATAATACTATTACTTTGAGGCTCATAATCAAAAGTGGTTTGTTTACATATTCCATTATTATCACAAAAGACATCAAATCTATAACTTAAAAATTCATCATCTCTATCACTCTTAATTTTCTTGATTTTACATTAAATTCTATTTTTAATTAATTTTTTAAAATTATAAAATGCTCAAAATACTTCATCTTTTGCTTGGAGGATATATGTCTAAGTATATCTAGAAAAACAATTAACAATAACCAAGAAAGGTTTACCTCTAGCATGAGAAATTATAGGCATTAGGCCTACAACATCCATCTACAATAACTCTAGAGGCTTTGTCCCTTTTTTAAGTAAGTTAAAGTGAGTAAAAGCCATTTTTCACCCACCAAACAAGTATCAAAAAATTCATGAGAAGCATCTAAAAATGTTACACCAATTATAGTTTGATTCTTCATGAGGTTTTGCAAATTTTAGTAGGAGTCATGACCAAGCCTCTAATGCCAAAGCCTAGCAACAAAAAATTTTGATTACTTAGGATCTTCTTTCCTTGTATGCATGACTCAAAGATAGTAGATCTCATTTTTTTATGATAGGAATTATAGTCATAATATTATATGCATTTGAAATGAGATACTCATTATTTTCAAATAAAATTTGTTACCTCATCTAGACATTTGACTAATAGATAATAAATAATTTGACACTTCCAAAAAATAATTATGTCATGCTTAATAATCTAGAAGCCTTTACTAGACAATAAAAGAAATATTGGAAGACCACCTTGATGCAACATTCCCCTATAGAAATGATTATTTGTACTTTTTCTTCAAAGTCTATTGGTACCAACATCATTATCAAGGGGACATCAAAGAAATGTTGGGAGACATTACAAGAAGAGTTCCAAGAAACCATGGTAAAAGTTAAGGATTTTTATTAATATCAACCTCTACGTGACTTATACATATCTAAATGTACAACCATAATGATTTTCATAATTGGGACTAATTATGTTGTTATATGATTAGTTAAGAAGTGATATGACAATTAACTAAAGATGTGTTCCATGTTTGGTTAAGCCTTAAAGGAAAGTTACTAGGATGAATTTACAACATAGATATACACACTCTTCATAATGTGATATATAGACCATAACCATTGAGTGTGTGAGTCATGGTTGTTTATTGTGATCTTCATTCCTATTCTTAATTTACATATACCAAGATCTCTAAGTTTCTCTATTTTCACATTCTATCTTACTACATTAATATTTGGACTCCATAACTAGCAATGTCTAAGCCCACAATTAGATAATGTCATGATATCTTCATATTATTTCTTAGTTTGTTGTGTTCACATTATTATGCACAAATTCATACCACTATTTGTGAGTCATTTTGAGTTATATTCTTTTCATTTTATCATAATTATCATCTCCATAAATCTTCATCATTACAATTTTCACATTTATGAAACTTACTAATTACTTAATTGGTTAGACTTGCTTATCATCATCCTACAAATCTTACTTTCTAACATGATGTTTGAGCTAGATTGTTTTTCCCATCTATTATCCTTTATGGATCATAATTAATAATTATAAAAGATTGGCATTATGGATTATTCATAGAATTTATTGCATCATGCAATTTAAAATTTTATTTATAGCATGATATGCCTCATGATTTAGGATATACATGCTACATGAATTTAGAACTTGTATTTTTTTTAATAATTTTTTATGGTTGTAAAGAGTTGCATTTTCATTAGGGTTTTTCTCATAGCTAAGATAGTTTGAAAAATTATAGTTTAAATCATTTGTTCATTTTATATTCATTCTTAACGTATACTCTCAAGTTTTTTAAAAAAAATCAAGTAAATTTTTCAAAACATTCACCACTACATGTTGTTTTATGTTGATCACCCTTCAATTTATGGTGTTGCATTTGTTTTTTATATAATTTATCTTGTATAATTTAGTTATGACACCAAAATGAAAGGACATCAATCCTAACAATAAGGGTTTATCATCAAATAACCTACATAGCAAGGAGCCAATGGAAAAATCAAGTTCCTTATATAATGTGATGATTACACATTACACCATAGTTTCTAATTTGCTACATTCATGAATTTGGAACTAAGTGTAAAGCAAGCTAAGCCCTACATGAAAAATGAGTTCAAGACTTCCATGCATAATTATGTCTTTAATGGTCTACAAGCATTACTTAAAGAGCTTCCCAAGTAGTTTTCCACATCTAGTTTTTTCAATTTGCGACATTTAAATTACCAAAGATTGATTATGAGGTGGCATCTCTTACCTATAGAAGCTATTATGAAGGTTGGTGTCGTATAATTTTAATGAATGTTTCTAGTTTTTGAAGCTATGTTCTAAATTTTTATGATTTTTCCTTTGAATCATGGTGAGTGACAATGAGGCAAATATTATCAATATTAATCATGTTGATCTACGCTGCATGTTCAAAAATACCATTAGTTTTAGAAAAACTAATAAGTTGAGAAACATATAGTTTCCATGATCCTTTTAATAGGAACTTTGGAGTATCATGACATCAATCATTTTTTTCTCACATCATTACACAAGACAAAAAGATTGATACAACTGCAAGAGCACTTATCCTACTACATTCATAAGTACAATTGGAGACAAAGACCAATTCATTCAAAGTCCTTAAGAATAAAATGAAGCAAAAAAAAAAGGTTATGTTACCATTCAAATAAGGCACATTGATCTCATGCTTTTTTTTCAACGTAAATAATTATTATGTCACATGTAAAGTTTGTGATAATTAAGGTTTTTGTAAGAATAAGGGATACCAAAGCTATCAACAAATTGTATGAGGCCATGGTTTCTAGCTTAGAAGAATAGGACATGACTAGAAAAGAAAAATAACATTAAACAAATGAAACTATTATAGCTCGAAATAATTCATGGTTAGATACTTTGGATGTATCATTGAAGAGCAACATTAAAGATCTAGTCATGCATAGCTATGCCCTACAAAATAAATTTCTTGAGCATGAAGCTAAAACTAAGTTTGTTAACCCAACCATTAAGAAAGATATTCCATAAAAGTACATTTACAACTTCTTTATCTAAAAAATCTTGATGAAGTATAGTGATTAGCATTTGAAATTCAAGGTCATGAAGAGGGTAATGATTGATATGTAAAAGTTTTCAAAATAATTAATCATCATCTATATTAGTAATAAGATACTTATTTCTCTTATTTATTCATCTTACTATGTCATATCCTATTTCATGTGAAGCATAAAGCAAGCAAAGAAGCTAGTGAAATCCCAAACCATCCAACATGATACTTTAGCATGGTTGAATATACTAAATATAAAGTTAAAAGACCTAGAGATCCAAGGGCTATCAAATAGCTCAATCCATGAGAAATTTGAAGAATCAAAAAGGAGAAGTTCCCCATGACTAGGAAAAGGAAAGCAAGCTACAAAGAAATCTTTACTACTAAATAAATATAAAGACCTTCCACCTACCATAATTGATGTAGTACAGTCACAATTGATAGATGAGAAGAACAAGAAGATATAAGAGAAGTTGGCTTCAATAACCACCAATCTAAACAAGGTGAAATCTATAGATAAATTTTCATTAGAAGGTCTTACCTCAATCGAGTAGAATCTTAACATTCAAGTAAAAATTAAGAAGTTGTAGAAGAAGAAGGAGAAAATTCTTAAACATTTGGAAGCTAAAAGAAAGTCTCATCAACTATCTCAATAAGAAAAATCATTAATATATCCTATTCAAGTTTATAAGTATGATGGTGAGCATTAAAATGATTTTATTGTGAATAATATAGCTTTAGAGGCTCTCCTATAATCATGGATCACACTGTACTTGAGCAACTACTACAAAGTTAAAGACCATGGTTTCTGAATCTTCTTCCTCTATGTCTTTCTCTTTCTCTCCTTCTCAATCTTCCATGCTTGCAAAGAAAGAGTCTTAGCTCCCTTCTTCTCAAATCACAAAGAATTCAAACATCAATGATGATCCTAAACTCTATGAATTTGATGTTGTATTAAATTTTAAGCTTACTAAATTAAGTAATGAATAATTCCCAACAAGTTTTTGAGTGATAGTTTATGAATTTATGTGTATTTTAATAATTCTATTTTTTTTATGTTGTATTTATAATTTCTTATGTTATTAAAATCTCCAAGAGAATTATTCCCTATAAAATTTTCTTTTTATCCATTTTAAGAAATAGTTGTTTGGTTGGAGATACAACAAAGAATGCTAAATATACAAAGAATCATAACCATTAAAGACATATGTTTGAAAATTTTGATAAATATCTTTACCAACTTCAAGAAATGTATAAGCTTAATATTTTAATCATGATTATCACAATCAAAATGAAGAAATAAAGGAATCCTTATTTAGCACTATTTAATCTTCCACATAACCATGACGCTCTTGAAACATAATTCTTCAAGTATAAATATTAAGATGAAGTAAGCTTATCAATTATTGATGCTTCCTTAAGTTCTATTCAATTTATAACATTTGGATGAAGTTCTTACAACTACAAAGAAATTATTATACTGAAGCTAAAATATCATTAAAAATTTTTCTCATGTTGAGTTTGATGGGAAGTGTTAAGAATTTGGTGTTAATATCAATCTCAATGTGAGTTATATATAACCAAATGTAATCATAATGGTTTACATGATCAGGACTAATCATGTTTTTATATGATATTTAAAAAGAGATAAGACTATTAACTAAATACATTTTCATTTTTTGATTAAGCCTCAAAGGGAAGTTATTTTGATAATTTTACAATACACATATATACACTCTTCATAGTATGGGGAATTATTCATAATTGTTGAATGTATAACTTACGATTGTTTCCAGTGATCTTTACTTCTATTCTTACTTTACATATATGATGAACCATGAATTATTAGGCTCTGATATCAGATCCACGATATTGGGCACGTGATATCACGGCCTGGCTAACAATATTGAATACACAATATTGTGGCTCCTGTGTAAGCCTATAAATACACATTTGGGTGCACAGGAAGAAAAAGGTTATTATAGAAGTAGAGTCTTTTTGTTCATTTTTAGTTCATCTCAACTCTTTCCCTAGTGCATTCCTACAATGTGATGATTGTAATTGTACAAAACCTTTATTCGAGTGTGACATACTTGGACATGCACATGACAGACAATAAAGATTGAGATTACTCCATCATTGCAACATCCACTTAGCTCTTAATTCCTTTAAGTATTATTGTTATTTATTATTTTCTTAATTGATATTTCTTTACCTTCATTTACTATCCCTATTATTAAATGTGGAATGAATACGACTTAATCACGAGCATTTCAGTGTGACCAGTTGGTAACCCAATAGCATATTTAGGAGCGCTCAAGTAATATACGCTTGGTAATCCCAGAAGTAGTACATGAGGTCCAAGATGTGTACAAATTATTAATTACGGATGCTCACCGCACTTAGGATAGCTTAGATTCTCTTCTTCCACTCCCTCTTAGCTTAAAACAAAGTTATTTTCCATTGCCTCTAGGAGTAGCACTAGCTTAGGACCACATCATACACCTCACTCTAGACTAAACCATACATGACAAAGAAAATACTAGTCCAAGTGGGAAGACACCAAACTACAATCAATGTCTAACTATCTAGATACCATAACTAGCTCATCTACAAATCGTGCATGAACGCTCGTATTAGTATGGTTGAGTGTAGGGGTACCTCGCCACTCATCATTGGCATCGTTGCTAGGGACAATGCTAGTTATTTAGATTAGTTACATCATCCAAGATCTTCATAACAAAGCATTAATGTTATATCTTTTAGAAAAGAGATTAATTTCAAGTAAGTCACACACAATTCGTAATAATGTCTCCATCACAAGACCATGCTAATGCCACAACTGGTGAGGCAATTCATTGGAGAACCAACAAATTATATGATGATGAAGATGAAGTTTGGAGTACTCAACCTTATGCAAGGATCCCCTATATTCATGAATACCCCAATGGTACTTAAGGACTCTCGTCATCCAACTCTGACACCTCTAGTGAGGATGGGACATCTCGTAGAACAAGGGGGCCCATAAGGCTTGGGACCTTCTCAATAGATAACAAGAATTTATCTAGGGATGATTAGA
The DNA here is from genome assembly GCA_015680685.1 of Gnetum montanum. NCBI lineage: Eukaryota > Viridiplantae > Streptophyta > Gnetopsida > Gnetales > Gnetaceae > Gnetum > Gnetum montanum. Next base: position 753,747 of record MNCI01033969.1, on the reverse strand, counting down.
AGACTTACAAAATTCATGATGAGTTTTCCAATTCTTTCTCTTCCTCTACCCCTTCAACTTCAGGTCATGCAATGGATGACTATCTTTCAAGGGATCGGCATAGAACTAAAAATCAAGCTCATAGGAAAAATCAAGAATGCCAACATGAACAAGGACAACATCATTCCAACTCAAAAATTCATAACCTGCCTAGTGATGATGAACCCCTGTTGGCCACTAAGAGCCTAATGCATATACAAGAGGATATTCAAATATCCAGTAGGCATCGCAAAGAAAGCCATCTACCCAAGCTTGATTTAAACAACTTTCCCAAGTTTTCAGGAGGTTATGATTTAGATCCGCAATAGCATTTACAAGCCTTCTATGATGCCTATGCATGGAAAAATATTGATAATGGGTGATAAAAACTTAAGCTCTTTCCTATGACATTCATTAGCCAAGCAAAAGTATGGTACAGATCGTTAAAACCAAAATCAATTCATAAATGGCCAACAATGGTAGAACTCTTTACTGAATGATATCAAACCTATGCCAGAGTGTCAACCTTGAGGAGACAAATCCAAGAATGGAAACAAGGGCAACATGAAACCTTGGACATGGCCTTAGAAAGATACTATTCTTTGTTAAAAAAATGCCCAAGCCATGGGTTCTCTAAGGAGAGGCTAAAGTATCACATCATTGATGGACTTTGTGATGAAACAAGGGAGACTCTAGGGATGTATGCCTCATGTCAACTATATGAGCTAAAGACCCACCAACTCCAAGAGCTTATCCAATGGGTAGCAAAAGAAGAAGGAGAAATAGCTAAATGGGAGAATGTTGAAAGTTCTCAACAAGATCAAAATATCAACTTAGCAAGGTTCCATGATGATGAAGAGGAGAAATAAACTCACTTCAAGGAGGTAGAATCATCTTTGCCAATCCTACAATCACTAGATGAAATCGAGGCAAAGATTAATAAGATTACTAAATGAGTACATAGAAAATATGGAGAATATGCTAACATTAGTAGAGGTAGAACTATGCCAAATCAAGAAACAGGATAGGACACCACACAACAATCAAAATGAAGGGTTGAAGAGAATAAGAATAGGATCTCAATTGCTAATCATACATATCAATGTAACGTTTGTCTATACAATCACCCCAAAGGCCAATGCCCAATCTTGTCACATTTACATGAGCATTGGGGAGGAACGCTACATCCAGATTTCGTAAAGAAATATCGGGTTCAACTGTAGTTGAAAAAACCCCAGTTGTGGGGGAAACCACCACCAACTGGACCATACCCTTTGTATGTCCCAATGCCAAATGCTTATTATAAACACCTTGTTTCTCCAACTGGATCAACATCCTCTAATTTACCTCATTGTTATCATTCTCCCAAGTACTATCCACCCATGTCCTCTCCAAAAAGATCACCATCTTATGTGCCTTATACTTCTCCTTACTCTCAATATTCTCATCCTTTACCTCCTTCCACATTGCCACCAATAGTACCAGAAGGTTTTGCACCACAGCACCAACCCACAAACATTACTTGTGTTGCTACAGTCAATAGTAGTATAGGCCCTCCACAACATTGAAAGCACCCTTTCTTTAGGCACAACCAAAGGAAGAGACAACACACTTCCGAAACCACTACATCCTCCAACCCAACACAAGTCCAGTGTTGTGATGCATCTGCTTCCTCAAACAAAACGCCTCCTGTTACCTTCTTAGGGCCACCAATCAACACTCCAACAACTATGTGGCCCAATGAATATAATCATGTAGGGAGACATATTGATCCTTGCATACCATCTTATGATCATGGGTTCCATAGTGGATTAGCTCCTTATCGCATGATCACATCTTATAATCTACCCCACTATGCCTACTACAATCAAGTGTGTGAACCCCAATTTTGGTATATTCCTACCACCACCTCAAAAGAAATCCAATGGTTTGGATATGATCAATCCCCAACATTTTCAACATGCATGGATCCACATTTTCCATTTATTAATTCTAGCCATGCTCAACTATTTAGTTATGGGGGATATCCTCCATTCTAACAAGCAGAATTAGTAAATATTTTTCCTTTTCTTTAATTTTACACTTTTTTGTTTTCTAGGTTTTCATCTTTCAATTTTTTGTTTTATCTTTTTATTGGTTGGTTCATCTTTTTATTCATTATTTTATCTTTTTACCTTGTTATGGGTAATCTCATCTATGAATAAAACACTCATGTGACTTGTTGGTTGAGGTGTTGTTCTATGCTATCAAGTCTCAGGTGACTAATTATTTAGATAGCAAGCCACAACATCCACCCATCCATTCTATTAATAAGAGGTTCTACTCTGGGAATGATGATATTCTTGAAATCATTAAAACTTAAAGTAATTTTGTGCTCATTATTCTCAGAGCAAAGAATGATGGACTAAGAAGGAATGGCTAGGGTGTGACATCAAGGGGACTTGTGGATTCTCTTTGGTAACATCTATAGGAGTTATCATGCAGCTTGGTTGTACTAAGATCCTTGTAGATCTAATGACAATGGGAGAAAGAGTAATAAAGGCACTTAATAAAGAAACCCAATGTTATTCTAGGGGGTCCCATTGGAAAGAGATGCACCCATGCCTAAAGGTAGGTAGCTTCTCTAAATTACACATAAAAAAAAGAGAAAAAAAAAAGAAAGTGTGCCAAAGTAGCCAGATGAAAAGAAATAAAAATATCAAAGAAAAATTGCGTGTGTGCTATAGATTCCAAATCACTCCTCCCTTGGACAAAATGCCAAGTGATCGTACACCTTGCTGTCATGGTGCTCTTATGATTGCCCATCATTGGATGAAACAATAAGATGTCACTAATTGGAGGAATGGACTTGGTCTTGATTTTGTAGTGACAAGCTAATGACACATTAATCATGCCCTACACTCAGGATTCATTATGCCTTGGGTCAATTACCTCATGTCCCAATCTCTGCAATCCCTTCTACAATTCGCCCCATCTCATTGTTCATGTATTTGTGACTCATGTCTTGTGTAGCATTGAATTCATACCTCGTCATGATGGTATCTACATGTGTGTGTTTTCAAGTATGGTTACATAAGGGCATCATAGGTAGGAACCTACTTTGCAGAGGACCCACTTGCATAACCTTTGCAATTTACACTCATTGCACATCATCATCACATCATTTTATACCCTTCGAGCATTGCATTGCCAATGTTATTCTTTCCTTTATCATCCTTCTCATTCAAACATTCCTATGCACCAAAACATGCCCTTTTTCCTCATCCTATTCATTCATTTCATTGTCAAATTCTACTCCATTATACTTTTGATGCCTTTCGGTCTATCCAATGTTACCCTGGACCTTTCAAACTAACCTCAAATCCTTAATTTTTGGCCTTGGAAATTCAAAAATTCTTCGAATTTATCAAGTACCCTATTTTCAATGGGCCACGATATCAGGTACCCAATATCGGGTCCACACTATCAAGTACACTATATCGGGTCTATAAAAACTATATATATGGAACCCCCACCCCACACCCCCCCATGCACATCAACATCATTTTTCACTGTTCACGTGAGGGGAGTTGTTCAAATTTTCTTTCACAAATTACTAGCTTGCATACCTATCGTTCAAACATCCATAACTTACTCATTAACACTCTAATTCCCATTATGATTGAACCTATTTAAACCCGAAATGTTTAATTTAGTCATGGGGGAAGGGTACACTCCAAGTTATGCATAATTTTTTTGAAATTCATCATTGCATGAAGGATATTATAAAGGGTAAATGATTGTAAAAATGTTAAACACGTTACCAAATCAATTTTATCTCTTCACCTACACCATGAGAATTAAATTTTAGAGCCACCTAATCAAATTGGGCCCAATATCAAAAATTTTAGGGAACATTCTCGTAAAATTCTCGAACTTTGGATCACACTAAATAAGACATGAATTTATTAAAGGCAAGAGTTAATATATAAATCAAATCTTGTAGGTAACCTTACTAATAAACGACCCTGTGTGATTATAGATGGCCCCTAAGCGTGGATAGCAAGGACGACCCTCTCAAGGTGCATCCAAACAACCAAGGAGAGGTAGAGGCTAGGCATCTCTTGAGGAATGTACAAAATAGGAGGCACAATCATTTAGCATCCATCAAGAGCCTCTTGTTACTATGCAATCAAGACAGGCTGAAGGAGGAACCGATGGAGCACCTGAACAGGGACAACATCTCACATTGTCCCCAAAATGTATTCAGGTGATTCATGAAAGGTCCATGTTAGCAGTTATGATAGTGAAACCTAACTTTGGACCTTTCACAAAGTTTTCTCTCAAAGAATTCAAGGAATAACTTAAAGGATCCCCATTATGGCCTATCCTCTTTGAAAGTAGTTCCTGGTACTTGGGAGAGACATACCAATTTTGGCACAATAAAGAAGAAGGCATAACCATTAATATTGGTGGTGTTTTTATGGATTTCTCTACTAAAGCCATTTCAAAAGTGTTAAATCTTTTGAATATAGGACCAAAAGTTGCTCACCTACCCACTCGCTCCAATGCTTATGCAGGGAAGATTTGGTCGAAAAGGACGTATGGCAAGGAAGGCAAGGCGTATGGAGAGCTAACACTGGAAGAGAGGATCTATTTTAAGATTGATGCATATCACATCTTCCCCACAAAAGGGTTGAACAAAATCTCCATGTAAGCTGGTAGAGGAAGTGCTATATTGATGGGCAAGGTTAATATTAACCTACCCCATCTATATCTTACAGAGATTTTGAGGTGGTTCGAAGAACGCAATATGGGGAAGTTCACATTGCCCTTTCCCTATCTCATCAAGAACTTATGCCAGTGTGCTGGAATTCTGGGGTACACCAATGACATCCCTAGAAAGGCCCAAAATTCCTCAGTTGCTAAACTGCTAAATCCACCAGCCCCAATGAGAAGTGCTAGTGAGACATTGGAGCCTAAACAAAAATAGACAGTGAGGCCCACTACACCTCAAACTATAGGGCCTAGCCAACTCCCAAGCACAAGGCCTAGTCAACAATAAGAAGTAGGGCCCAGCATAGGCTAGCAAGACCAACTGCCAGCATCGCCACAAGACTATCGACCGTTGATGAGCCATCTCAGGGCCATTGCTGAGATGGTCAGTTGGGGAAGCCATGATGATACTAATATCTTTAGGGTCATAGATGATGGCATATGATCCATGGTCTTAATTAATCATGCACGGGGCAAGGTATCAATTCAAACAGGAGGAGGGGAATCACATTGGTCACAATAGATCTCAGGGAATGCTACATCTTTTCAGGTGTAATTAGAAATTGGTGAAGGAGCCAAAGTAGTGGTCATGCAGCACCAAGATGTAACGGGAGTCATAGAAGTGGTCATGGATCATATAAAAGAATCATTCAATGTCCCTGTTGTGCCACCAACAGACTTTACGAGAGCATGCGATGCTCAAACTTTGGTCGGTCTCTCAATGACTCCTGTGAAGCATGAGGATGTTCTCAATCGGTTGCTATAGAGAGGACAAGTGATGACATCCCTCAAGATGTCATAGCAACTCAATCAAAACTCATCTCCACCAAAGGGAAGCTGGTTATGGCAGAGATCAGGGCCAAGCATGTAGAGGTAGAGTTGGAAAGACTCAAAGAGAAGCTCATCACCCTGCAAGCTGCACAATAGGACCCATCTCAATTCATTCTCGCAGACCAGCTAGAGCCCTTCCAAATAAAGTAACTCAATAAATTGTTGGCAAAAAATAAAAGAGTGGTAAAGGAGAAAGAGAAGGTCAATTGGGATGCTTCCAAGGCACAAGCTCAGATGTATGCACATGCCAAAGCACTCAAGACCTTACAAGAGGAGAATAAACAACTTACCGTTGACAATATCTGGTTGACCATCATAGAAAAAAAAAGGAATGTTCTTGAAGAAAATTTCTAGCAGTTACAAGAACAATTAGTCAGGGTAAACTAGAACATGAATCGCTTAGCTAGATAAAATTAAACCCTTTCAATGGAGGAGGTATGCGCAATCCATCAAAAGACAGCAATTGAAATAAGCGCATGGCAAAACAAGACCAAGCAACATGAGAAGCTAAAGGAACACTTCAAGGATTAGGTGGGAATTATAAATAGGTAATAGAAAAATAAATCCATATGGCTAAGGCCCATATCAACACTCTCAATGCTCAAAACGCTGATTGGAGGGCCATATTGGATACCTATGCTTTTGCCCACCAAGCAAAACTCAAAAGTTGGGACCTGTAGATACAAGATCTTATGGAGTACATGGAGTTAGCAAACCTACGGTATTCCAACTTGGCCATGTTGATACCAAGATGCCCAAGAATGGAATTGGAGAAGCAAGTAGAACCACCTATGCAAAGTATGAAACAAAATTTGTAGAGCACAAGAAGATGATACAAAAATTAGAAGTGGAAAATTCTGAATTAGAGATGGTCAAGGCTAGCTACCAAGGATAAAATGATGTCACAGCAGACTTGGCTTGATGGCTCACAAATTACCAAGAGTACAAGGACAAAGCAAAAGCCTATGAAGAGGAACAACGGTTGTTTACAGCTTGGTATGTCAAGGCCAACCAGATGTTCTCGCAACTATCATGTCCATGGGAGGTGCCAACTCCATCAAACATTGGAGCATCAGCATGAATAGCACAAGATCCCCAAACCAAAGAGGAAAAGCTCTAGGCACTCCTTCAGAGCCATCAATTTCCAAAACCTGGAGCACAAGACAAGGGGAAGAGACCCATGCAGGAACCACTGCCACCAAGAATCACATGAGTTCCAATAAATTTTGTAATTCTGTGTCTGTGTCTATGTCCCAATTTTTTTGTGTTCAACTCTCTACTGTGGCATGAATAAATTTCTAGCTAGTCAATAATCCCATACCTATCCACTATGTAATCAATGGAACTTGTTCTCATTTTGTTCAACTCAAGGACGAGTTTTCATTCAGTCGTGGGGGTATGATGAACCATGAATTGTTAGGCTCTAATATCGAATCCACGATATTGGACATGTGATATCACGTCCTAGTTAACGATATTGAATACATGATGATGAGTGGCGAGGTACCCCTACACTCCACCATACGAATACGAGCGTACACGCGTGATCCGGTCGAACTCCGCAGACTAAATGCCTTAACGCCACAAGAAACACTTGGGGTTAATCGTTCGTTGTCTTCCCAGGCTTGCTTGTATGTGTCACGGTGTATGGTTAAGCAAGTCTGAGGTATGTGATTTTTTTGGTATTTT
>MNCI01033969.1:709324-739484 GCA_015680685.1 Gnetum montanum | reverse complement strand
GTCGGCCGCGATATCGCAGCCTACTGTAAATCGCGTCTCATCACATGATATCATGGCTCTTGTGTAAGCCTATAAATACACATTTGGATGCACAGGAAGAAAAAGTTTAGTATAGAAGTAGATTCTTTTTGTTCATTTATAGTTCATCTCAACTCTTTTCCCAGTGCATGCCTGTAGTGTGATGATTGTAATTGTACAGAACCTTTATTCGAGTGTGACGTACTTGGACACATACATGAATAGCAATAAAGATTGAGATTACTCCATCATTGTAGCATCGACTTAGCTCTTAATTCCTTTAATTGTTATTGTCATTTATTGTTTTCTTAATTGATATTTCTTTACCTTCATTTACTATCATTGTTATTAAACACAGAAAGAGCACGACTTAATCACGAGCATTTAAGTGTGACTACTTGGTAACCTAGTAGCGTATCTAGGAGCACCCAATTAACATACTCTTAGTAATCCTAGAAGTAGTACACAAGGTCCAAGATGTATATGGATGATTAAGGACAGATGTTGATTGCACTTAGGCTAGCTTAGATTCTCTTCTCCCACTCCCTCTTAGCTTAAAACAAAGTTATTTTCCATTGCCTCTAGGAGTAGCACTAGCTTAGGACCACATCATACACCTCACTCTAGACTAAATCATACGTGACAAAGAAAATACTAGTCTAGGTGGGAAGATAGTGAACTGTGATCAATGTTTAACTATCTAGATACCACAACTAACCCATCTGTGGAGTTCAACCGGATCGTGTGTGAACGCTTGTATTCATATGGTTGAGTGTAGGGATACCTCACCACTCATCAATATACCAAGACCTCTATCTTATTTTCTCTATTCTTATGTTTTATCTTGCTACATTAATATTCTAACTTTCTAACCACTGATGTCTAAGTACATGCTTGTATAATGCCATGACATATTCAAATTGTTTCTTAGTCTGTTATGTTTAGATTATTGTCCATACATTCATACCCTTTTTTTTGAATCATTCTAAGTTACATTTATTTTGGTTTATAATAAATGTCATCATCATAGTTTTCATGCTTGTATAAATTATTAATTACTTAATTGGTTGGACTTTATTATACTCATCCTAGCAATTTTAATTCCTAATAATGAACTAGAAAGCTAAAGCTAAGAAGTAAGTTTTATAACCTTAAAATTTTAAGAGGTGAATCTATTAATCATTCTAGGAGATATTATTTATCATTCTTAGAAATATTAATGAGTATCAATGTGATTATACTATACATCTAAATTTCCAAAAGGTCATTCAAGTCTTGTATGATAACTACTAGATATCAAAATGTTATGATTACTATAGTTCAAAATAAATATTTGTTAGTCTATACTATGGATAAATTGGTATATTGCCTTATAACCTTACAAGAGTTGAAAACTTACAGCTCCCAAAATGATAATTCTTATGTATCTCAAAACTCTCAAAGAGGAAGAGGGCTAGATAGATGTAACAACCCTATTTTTAGAACCTAGAACCTTTGCATTGTTAATTGTTTATTATGCTTGGTTTTTAATCATAAATTTTTATCTTAATTATAATATTTTTTATTTCATAATGCATTTTAATAGTGCCTTATGCTAGTATATTCTAATACACCTTCGTTTACGCTTGTTAAGACTAGAACTTGAGATCTCTTAGATTGAATGACAATTATTATACCCCTTAAGATTTGAACCTTTGGCTCTTTGTTTACTTCTAATATAATAGCATTTTATTTATTCTTTCATTCTTTTTATTCTTTTTTATTTTATTTTATCCTAATTATCTTATTAATTCTTCTTACTTCTAAGTGTAAACAAATTAAAAAGATGACAGTGATCCATTACTAGTACTTTATTAATGCTTATTATATTAAATTTATATTCACATGTTATTTAGTTTTGGAATAATATAGGAATATGGTAAAAATACAAGTTAAATAGATGTTTCAAAGTTTATTCTAGTTTTTCTTTTATTTTATCTTAAAATCTACTCTTGGGCATGTGGGCTTATTCTAATATTTTCTTAGTAGCTTGATGAATCATGGTTTTCCATGCCTCAATATCAGAGATATCAGGTACATGATATTGTAGCCTAGATAACAATATCGAATACACAATATCATGATTCATGTATATGCCTATAAATACAACATTCAGGCGCATAGGAAGGAAGTAGTAGTTGGTTAGCCTTAGGGTAGAATCTTTTTGACAATTTTTAGTTAGTTTCAATTCTTTCCCCAGTGCATGCCCGCAATGTGATGATTATAATTGTACGGAACCTTTGTTCGAGTGTGATGTACTTGGACATGCACATGATTGACAATAAAGATCGAGATTACTCCATGATTGCAGCATTCACTTAGGTTTTAATTACTTTAATTGTTAATTATTTATCATTATCTTTTCAGTTCGTATTTCATTTATTGTCATTTATACTTCCTATTGATTAAAGTGGAATGAGTATGAATTAATCACAAACATTTAAGTGTAACTACTTGATAACCCAGTAGTGTATCTAGGAGTGCTCAAGTAATGTGTGCTTAGTAATCCCAGAAGTAGTACACAAGGTCCAAGCTGCATATGGATGATTAAGGACATATTCTTATTGCACTTAGGGCTAGCATAAATTTTATTTTCCATTGTCCATTAACTTAATTAAGATTGTTCCCCATCATCTCTAGGAGTAGCGTTAGTTCAAGATCCCATCATTCACCTCACTCTAGACTCAACCATACGTAACAAAGCAAATACTAGTCTAAGTGGGAAGATAGTGAACTATGATCAATGTGTAACTATCTAGATACAACAACTAGTCTGTTTGTGGAGTTCAACAAAATCGTGCATACACGCTCGTATCCATATGGTTGACTATAGGGGTACCTAGCCACTCATCATTGGTGTCGTTGCCATGGACAGTGCTAGTTATTTAGATTATTTACATCATCTAAGATTGCTATAACGAAGCCTTGATGATATATCTTTTAGAAAGAAACTAATTACAAATAAGTCACACCCAACTCACAATAATGTCTCTCTCACAATACTATGATAACAGAACAACTAGCGAGGCAATTCATTGGAGTACCAATGCAATTTATGATAACAAAGAAGTTTGGAGTACTCAATCTTATGCAAGAGTCTCATTTGTTCATGAACACCCCAACGATACTCAAGGACTCTTGTCATCCAACCCAAACACCTTTAGTGAGGACGAGACATCCCATAGAATGAGGGGGCCCGTAAGGCCTAGGACCTTCTCAAAAGTTAACAAGAATTTATCCAAGGATGATTGGGAGACTTACAAAATTCATGATGAGTCTTCCAGTTCTTTTTCTTCCTCTGCTATTTCAACGTCAAGTCGTGACACAGATGACCATCTCTCAAGGGGTCCACGTAGAAATAAAAATCAAAATCATGGGCAAAGTCAAGAACGCCAACATGAACAAAGATAATATCATCTTAACTCACCAACTCATAACCTACTTAGTGATGATGAATCCTTGTTGGCCACTAAGAGCCTAATGCATATATAAGAAGCTGTTCAAATATCCTGTAGGCATCGCAAGGAAAGTCGTCTACCTAGGCTTGACTTAAATAACTTTTCCAAGTTTTCAAGAGGCTATGATTTAGATCTGCAACATCATTTACAAGCCTTCTATGATGCCTATGCATGTAAAAACATTGATAATGGATGGAAAAGACTTAATCTCTTTCCTATGACAATCGTTGGCTAAGCAAAAGTATGGTATAGGTCTCTAAAATCAAAATCAATTCAACATTGGCCGACAATGGTAAAACTCTTCAATGAAAGATATCAAACCTGTACAAGAGTGTCAGCCTTGAGGAGACAAATCCAATAGTGGAAACAAGGGCAACATGAACCCTTAGACATGGCCTTAGAAAGATATTTTTCATTATTAAACAAATGCCTAGGCCATGGGTTCTCTAAGGAGAGGCTAATGTATCACATCATGGATGGGCTCTATAATGAAACAAGGGAGACCCTAGGGATGTATGCCCCAGGTCAACTCTATGAACTACAAACCCACCAATTCCAAGAGCTTATCAAGCAAGTAGAAAAGGAATAAGGATAAATAGCCAAATGGGAGAATATTAAAAGATCTCAACAGGACCAAAATCTCAAAATAACAAAGGTCCATGAAGAGGAGAAATCAACTCACCTCATGGAGGTGGAATCATCTTTGCCAATACTACAATCACTAGAAGTAATTGAGGCAAAGATCATAATATGATAGAATGGGTACATGAAAAATGTGGAGAATATGCTAACATTATTAGAGGTGGAATCATGCCAAACCGAGAAATAGGATAGGACACCATGTGACAATCAGAAAGAAGGGTTGAAAAAATAAAGGATAAGAGCTCAACTACAAATCGCCCATATCAATGTGACATTTTCCTGTACGATCACCCCAAAGGCCAATGCCCAATCTTGTTACATTTACATGAGAATTGGGAAGGAATGTTAAATCTAGATTTCATACAGAAATACCAGGTTCAACCATAGTCCCAAAAACCCTAGTCATGCAAGAGGCCATTGTCAAATTGGTCACACCCTTCATACCATCTAAACCCAAGTGCTTATTATGTTCAGCATCCTATTTTCCCAACTGTGTCAACATCCTCTATTTTGCTACATCTTTATTATTTTCCTGAGTACTATCAACCCATGTCCTCTCCAACAAGATCACCACCTCATGTTCCTTACACTTCTTCTCACCCTCAATATTCTCATCATTCACCTCCTTCTACATCACCACCAATTGTGCCATAAGTTTTTGCACCACAACATCAACCCATGAACATTGCTTATGCTGCTATTGTCAACAACAATGGAGGTCCTCCACAATGTCGAAAGTGTCCTTTCTTTAGGCATGACTGTAGAAAGAGGTAGCATGGTTCTAAAACCACTACATCCACCAACTCAGCACAAGTCCAGAGTTGTGATGCATCTTCTTCCTTGAACTCAATGCCTCTTGTTACCTTATTAGGGCCACTAATCAACACTCCAACAACCATGTAGCTCAATGAATATAACCATGTAGAGAGACATATTGATCCTTGCATACCATCTTACGGTCACAGGTGTCATAGTGGGTCAACTCCTTATCACATGACCACATCTTCTAATTTGCCAAACTATGCCAACTTTAATCAAGCATGTGAACCCCAAGTTGGGTACATTCCAACCACCACATCAAACGATACCTAATGGTTTGGATATGACTAGACTCTAATATTTCCAACATGCATGGATCTGCATTTTCCATTTATTAATTCTAGTCATGCTCAAAAGTTTAGTTATGGGGCACTCCATTCTAACAAGCAGAATTAGTTAATGTTATGGGGCACTCCATCCAATTTGTTGTTTTATCTTTTTGAGGGTAATCTCATCTGTGAATAAAATACTCATGTGACTTGTCGGTTGAGGTGTTGTCCTATGCTATCAAGTCTCAAGTGACTAATTAGTTGGATAGTCAGCCCACAACATCCACCCACCCATTCTATAAATAAGAGGTTCTACTTTGGCTATGATGATATTCTTTTCATCATTAAAACTTAAAGTAATTTTGTGCTCATTATGCCCAGAGTGAAAAATGATGGACTAAGAGGGAATGGGTAGGATGTGACATCAAGGGGACTTGTTGATTCTCTTTGGTGGCATATGTAGGTGCTATCATGTAGCTTGGTTGTACTAAGGTCCTTGTAGATGTAACGAAAAATGGGAGTAAGAGTAATAAATACACTTAATAAAGAAACTCAATGTTGTTCTAGGGGTCCCACTGGAAAGACATACATCCATGCCTGAAGGTTAGCAGCTTCTTTGGTTCACTATTGGAAAGGATAAAGTACCAAAGCGGCTAGAAGAAGAAAAGAAGAAAAGAAAAGAAAACATCAAAGAAAATATCAAAGAAGAATGTGCCACAAAGAAATTCCAAATCACTCCTCCCTTAGAAAAAATGTCAAGTGCTCATATGCCTTGCTATCATGGTGCTCCTATGGTTGTCCATCATTGGATGAAACAATGCGATGTCACTAATCAAAGGCATGGACTTGGTCTTGATCTTGGAGCAATGGGCTAATGACACATTAATCATGCCCTAAAATCAGGTTTCATTATTCTTAGGGTCAGTTACATCATGTCCTGATCTTTGCAATCCCTTCTATGATTCATCTCATCTCATTGTTCATGTATTTTTGACTTATGTCTTGTGTAGCATAGAATTCATACCTCATCATAGCGGTATCTACATGTGTGTGTTTTGTGGAACTAGTATGGATTGCATTTAATCCTTTTAGTGCCTACAAAAATTTTTAGGTGTTAGGGAGGACCCACTTGCGTAGCTTTTATAATTTGCACTCATTGCACATCATCACATCATCTTATACCTTTTGAGTACTTCATTACTAAAGTTATCCTTTCCTTTATCATCATTTTAATTCAAATGTTCCTGTGCCCCACTACATGTCCTTTTTCCTCACCCTATTCACAAACTTCATTGTAAAATTCCACTTGATTACACTTTTGTGCCTTCAAGTCTCCTCAATGTTATCCTAGATCTTTCAAATAAACCTTAAATCCTTCATTTTTGGCCTTGGAAATTCAAAAATTTATCAATTTTTCCAAGTACCCTATTTCAAAAGGGACACGATATCAGGTACCTAGTATCAAGTCTGATGCGATATTGGGTCTGCGTTAGCGGGTACGCGATATCGTGTCTATAAAAACTATATATATGGACCTCCTCACACATGTCAACATCATTTTTTACTATTCATGCAAGGGGAATTGTTGAAATTTTCTTCCATGAATTTTCTAGCTTGTGCACCTATTATTCAAACATCAATAACTTGCTCATTAACGCTTTGATTCTCGTTCCAATCGAACTTGCTTAAATCCAAAGTGTTTAACTTAGTCATGGGGGAAGGGTACACTTCAAGTCATATGTAGTTTTTTCAAAATTCGTCGTTGCCCAAAGGATATTATCAAGGGTAAGTGACCTTAAAAATGCTAAAACTGTTTTCCAAATTAATTTTATTTCTTCACCCAAACCATGAAAATTATTTTTTTGAAGTCACCTAATCAAAATTAGGCCCAATATCAAAACTTTTAGGGAAATTTTCGTGGAAATTTCTAACTCTAAATCACACTAAGCAAGAAATAAATCTATTAGGGCAAGGAGTAAGGTATTAATCTAATTTTATAATTAGCCTTACTGATAATCGGTCCTATGTGATTTTAGATGGCCCCTAAAAGAGGACAACAAGGAGGATCCTCTCAAGGTGCATCCAAACAACCAAGGAGAGGTAGAGGCCAAGCACCTCTCGAAGAACATGCAGAGTAGGAGGCACAATCATTTAGCATTTATCAGAAACCTCCTATTATTATGCAATCGAGGCATGCCAAAGTGGATATGGCAGGGCACTTGCACAAGGACAACATCTAACATTGTCTCCAAAATGTGTTCAGGAAATTCATGAAAGGTCCATGTTAGCAACTGTGATTTTGGAACTCAATTTTGGACCTTTCACTGAATTTTCCCCTGAGGCAGTTAGAGACCAACTTAAAGGGTCTCCACTGTGGCCTATTCTCTCTAGGAGTGGTGATTGGTACCTAGGGGAGATGTTCCAATTTTGGCACAACAAGGAAGAAGGAACCACCATTGATATTGGTGGGATTTCTATTGATTTCTCTACCAAGGCCATTTTGGAAGTGTTGAATCTCTCGAATACAATGCCCAAGGTTGCTCACCTGTCCACTCACTCTGATGTGGATTTGCACAAGATATGGTAAAAAGGACATACAGTAAGGATGATAAAGCATATGAAGAGCTCACACTTGAAGAGAGGATCTACTTCAAAATTGGCACATATCACATTTTTCCAACAAAAGGATTGAACAGAATTTCCACCTATGCAGTTAGAGGAAGTGCCATCTTGATGGGCAAGGTTGATGCCAACCTACCCCATCTATATCTCACATAAATTTTAAGGCAATTCAAAGAATGTAAGATAGGTAAGTTCACATCACCTTTTCCCTAACTAATCAAGCAGCAGGGCCCAGCACACAACTTACAGGCCAGCAAGACCAACTACCACTGTCACCGCAACACTATCGACCATCGATGAGCCATCTCAGGGCCATCGTTGAATCGATTAGTTGGCGAAGCCGTGATGAAGCAAATCTCTTTAGGGTCATTAATGATGTCATACAATCCATAGTCTCAATTGATCGTGCATGGGGCGAGGTGTCCATCCAAACAGAAGGAGGGAAATCACACTAGTCACAACAAATCTTTGGAAACGCTGCATCTTTTCAAGTGCAATTAGAAATTGGTGAAGGCACCACAGTAGTGGTCATGCAACACCAGGATGTAGCAAGAGTAGTAGAAGTGGTTGCAAACCACATCAAAAAATTATTTAATATCCCTATTGTGCCACCAGCAAATTTTATAGGAGCACACGATGCTTAAACCTTGGCTGGTCCCTCAATGACTCCTGTAGATCATAAGGATGTTCTAGATTGATTACTGTAGATAGGACAAGTGATGAAATCCTTGTTTAATATCCCTCAATATGTCATAGCAACATAGTCAGACCTCATCTCTACAAAAGAAAAGCTGGTCATGGCAGATGTCAAGGCCAAACATGCAGAGGAGAAGTTAAAAAGACACCAAGAAAAGCACGTCACCCTGCAAGCTGCACAATGGGATCCATCCCAGTTCATCCCTACAAACCAACTAGAATCCTTTTCAACAGAGTAGCTAACTAAATTATTGGAAGAGAATAAAAAAGTGGCAAAGGAAAAAGAGAAGGCTGATTAGGATGCTTCCAAGGCACAAGCTCAAATGTATGCACATGCCAAAGGACTCAAGGAATCAAAAGAAGAAAATAAACACCTCGTCGCTAAAAATATCCAGTTGACCATAGTAGAAAAATAAAAGAATGTTCTTAATGAAAATTTTTAGCAATTTCAAGAACAATTAATAAGGGTCAACCAAGATATGAATTGCTTGGCCAGAGAGAACAGAATCCTCTCAATGGAGGAGGTACGTGAAATTTTCCAGAAGATGACAATTGAAATAAGTGCATGGTAGAATGAGGCCAAGCAACATGAGAAGCTCAAGGAGCATTTTAGAGATCAAGTGGGGATGTACAAATAGGTGATTGAAAAATAAATCCATATGGCCAAAGCCAATATTAACACTCTCAGTGCTCAAAACGCTGATTGGTGAGCCATATTGGATATTTATGCCTTCGCCCACCAAGCAGAACTGAAATGCTAGGACCTACAGATACAAGATCTCACGAAGTACATGGAGTTGGCATACTGCAGGTATGCCAACTTAGCCATGTTGATAGCAGGACGCCCGAGAATAGAATTGGAGAAGCAAGTAGCAACCACCTATGCTAAATATGAAACAGAATTTACTAAACACAAGAAGACATTATAGAGATTAGAAGTAGCAAATTCTGAATTAGAAGTGGTCAAGACCAGCTACCAAGGATAGAAAGATGTCAGAGCAGATTTGGCTTGATGGCTCACTGACTACCAAGAATGCAAGGACAAAGCTAGAGCCTATGAAGAGGAACGATGGTTGTTTGTGACTTGGTATGTCAAGGCCAATCAAATGTTCCTGCAACTACCATGCCCATGGGAGGTGCTGACTCCATCAAACATTTGAGTATCAGCATGGACGGCATAAGATCCATGGATTGAAAAAGAAAAGCTTTAGGCACTCCTTTAGAGACATCCATTTCCAAATCCTAGAGCACAAGATAAGGGAAAGAGACCCATAGAGGAGCCACCACTGCTAGGAACCACATGAGTTCCAACAAATTTTCCCTTTTATAATTCTACGTCTATGTCCCAATTTTCTATTGTTCAATCCCACACTATGGCATGAGTAATTCCTAGTTAGTTAATAATCTCATACTTATCCACTTTCTAATCAATTGAACTTATTCTCATTTTTCTGACTCAAGGACGAGTTGTTATTTAGTCATGGGGGTATGATGAATTGTGGTTTGCCAAGCCCCAATATCGGATCCTTGATATTGGGTACACGATATCGCAGCCTGGATAATGATATCGTGATTCTTATATAGGCCTATAAATACAACATTCGGTCACATAGGAAGGAAGTAGTATTTGGTAAGCCTTACGGTAGAATCTTTTTGTCAGTTTTTAGTTAGTTTCAGTTCTTTCCCCAGTGCATGCCTGTAGTGTGATGATTGTAATTGTACGAAACCTTTGTTCAAGTGTGACATACTTGGACACACACATGATCGACAATAAAGATCAAGATTACTCCATCATTGCAGCATTCACTTAGCTTTTAATTACTTTAATTGTTAATTATTTATCATTGTCTTTTTAGTTCATATTTCCTTTATTGTCATTTATACTTCTTGTTGATTAACGCCATTATGAGTACAACTTAATCACAAACATTTAAGTGTAACTACTTGGTAACCCAGTAGCATATCTAGGAGTGCTCAAGTAATGTACACTTGGTAATCCCATAAGTAGTGCACAAGGTCCAAGATGCATACGGATGATTAAGGACAGATGCTCATCGCACTTAGGGTTAGCATAGACTTCATTTTCCATTGTTCATTAACTTAATTAAGATTGTTTCCCATCATCTCTAGGAGTAGCATTAGCTCAGAATCCCATCATTCACCTCACTCTAGACTAAACCATATGTGACAAAGCAAATACTAGTCCAAGTGGGAAGACAGCGAACTACAATCAATATGTAACTATCTAGATACCACAACTAGTCCATCTGCGGAGTTCGATAGGATCGTGTGTACACACTCATATTCATATGGTTGAGTGTAGGGGTACATAGCCACTCATCATAGCTTAAACTTATTAATTGAATATAAGAACTCTCTTGTAAAAACATGTGAACTAATCTTAAAAATTAGATTATTAAATTATTATTTTCAAAATTTTTCAATTCCTACCTCTTGTATCTATAAATACTTGATAATGTTGGCCTTCTTAGCATCAATTTTGCATTTTCTCTCTCTCATTCTCTTGCTTGGGGTTGTTCAAGTAAAATCTCTTAATAAATTCTAGATCTAAACCTATTCTTGCTTGGTGAAGCTTTTCTCTTATTTGATCTTTGAAAGTAGAAGCATTCTTCTTTCCATTAATTTTTCCTGTCAACCCAACCCTCTTTGAAGCTACCTTTATATTATTCTTTCTTGTGTCAAAATAACTTCTTTCTTGGTATTGATATAAACCTAGTTTACTTTTTTGTTATCATAATCTATCATTTTTCATAAGTTTATCTTTGTGTTTTGACTTTATCATTCTTCTACATTATCTTCTCCTAGCAACAACTGTAGTTGTTACATGTCCAAATGTCATGAAATAGATCACGCTAAATCTAGGGGTTGTGATATAAGTTATGACAAAATTTGTGCACATTTTTCAACGTGGCACAAATACGATAGTATTTGATTGAAAATAACAAATTCAAACCATGGTGACTAGTAAACATTTTCAACATGTATGAATGTGTTTAATGTGTTGAAAAGCTAGGAAACAATGATTAAGATCCATTAAACATTATTTATAGAAAGGAAACTAATACTAGAATAACTAGTACTACAAAGCTGACTTTGGAATTAGCTCATCAACATGTTGCAGTCATTTTCAAACCTTGTTTTTAATGATAGTGAGGACCTAGGTCCTTAGAGTATCTATACAATTGATACTAGTAATAACATAACAACAGTTGGCACTTGGCATTCATGAGGTTTTATTAACCCAACAATTATACATATGCCATGCATGAGGATTGTTCCAAACAAGTGAGGTACCATACCAAAGAGTCCTTGATGGCTAGTTAAGTTAGTATCAATCTTATAGCTATTCCAATTTCTAATGTTGAAAACCACATGGGAATATCACCAATAGTGTAACCATGGATTCAGGGTAGAATATTGCACTAAACCTTATGTTAATAGTTTTGGTTAATAGATAATCTCAAGACTCTATTTTTTTATTAAGAAAATTTTTAATTAATTTTTTTGTTAGTTCTAACAATGTATTTTATAACATGGGCCCCACCTTCTAGTCTTATTTGAGGAAGCTTCAAGATGGATTTCCTCTTGTTTAAAGGTATTCTAATCCTTCCTACATGTATTTCATGTAGATTTTGGAAAAATTGTTAAAGGTGAAAAAGGAAGAGCAAAAAGAAGGATTAACATTAGATGAAGTTTAATTCTTGATTATTTCATTAGCATGTTGATCATTCGATGGATTTGTATTAGGGTCATGAATATGAATTTTCCATTAAATTTTGATGATATATTATAATGAGGCCTAATTAGGAATTAATAAATCAATGTGGATTTTTCAAGCAGTTCTATTAGTGCAAAAGATCAAGATGTTTTGAAAGTCGTTCTAAATGACTACTCGTCTATGGCTCCACCACAACACAAATACCTCCAAATAGCTTCAATTGAATTTTTTGAATTATGACTTATATGTAAATTTAAACTAAATGTAAGTTGATTACAATGTTCAAAAGGCAATGGCTAAATTTTCAAAAAATAATTCTATAACGTAATGATTTTTTATTTTTTTAACTATGAGCTAATTGGTTCTACAATAATAACATTTACTGAGTTCTAAAATGCTAAATTGTATTCATAGTAAAATGAATGCTTTTGAAAATAATGCTAAAAGAAAGCGTAAGCCATCTATCAATGAATTTCCTCAAACTGAAATTGCAAGAAAAAAAAACAAAGGTAGACTCAGTCAAAATTTATTCAAAATTTTGGCTAAGTTGTTGGTCTATTAGTAACAATTCTAAGCTTAACTCATCAAGAATTAACACTCAATAAAGCTTCCAAATTCTATGAGAAAAGAAACAATTAGATAAACTTCTATAAACTTGAAAAAATATCTAATTTAGAGCTAAGTAGTTATTAATACTAGAAAATAAAACTAGAATTATAACTCATAGAAAGAAAAAGCTTTATAATACCATTGTTATAGTAATTTTTTAGTATTTTCTTATTATCCTTCCCAATCTATGTCCCTCTTTTTCTTTTCTACATTACATCTTAAGCTATTTATAGGCCTTGAGTTAACAAATTTTTTCCTTGTACATAGGCTAATGTTGATCTAGTAACATTTATTCTAACTTTCTAGCTCATTTTGTGCTATAAGCTGAAAATGTTGATATGTTCTAGAGAAAGGGATCTAAATGATTTTAATTTCATCTAGATTATTTCAAGCTATTTCATTAAGCTTCAGGTCACATGGCTTCTCTAAATTCTAGAATAAGTTGTACTTTTACTAACAGTTCTTATGTTTTGGTTTTGCCTATTTCAAAAAAGGAATCCTTTTTTATCTTGACCTTATGATTTAATTGCAACTTGAGCTTTTAAACTATTTTTTTTAGCATGCCATCTAAATGAGCTTCATGCTTATGTACTTGCATAGCTTTCAATTTAATGCTTGATCCTTTTTTGATAGCTTTGCATTTGATTATTTTTCAACCTATGTAGCATTGATCTCTTTCAATTAGCTTTATAGAATATATTTGAATTCTAAATGCTTGTCTCTTTTTTTTTTAACTAATGTGATGAATATGTCAAGTAAAGTAGAATTGCTCCTAGCTCTAAGTTGGTACTATTTTATAGAGGTTACATGATGAACTCGTTTGTCTTTCTACGCTAAGCTTTAAATCTAAAAGCTTCTCTCCAAATGATGAAGTCTTGTGGAATATTTCTTTAATTATAAATAGCTTTCTTCACTATGAATCAGCCTTTCTAACATGCATTAAGAGCTTTTGTTCATAAACAATTTTTGTTCTTGGTATTAGTTCTTTGGAAATAAGCTAAATAAAATCATTTTTCAATTCTAATTATTGATTCTAAATGAAGCTACTAACATGGTAAGCATAATTCAAACTCTTTGAACTATGGCTTTTTTTTATATGAAGTAAATCTTTAATATCTATGGGCCTCGTAGTTTTTTCAAAATAGAACTAGTTTCTTTAGAATTGCATTTTCATTCTAAATAACTTTCTTATCCTTGAACTAGTCTAGTTAACATGAAAGCAAAAAATAGTAGAACTGAATTTTAGCTCTTAATGATGGCAAAAAATAGTAGAACTAAATTTTAGCTCTTGTTGATGTTAGCATTGCAATTGAATCCTCCTTTGAGTTCTAATCCTTTCTAATAAGATGCACCTAGTGGGTCCCATATATTTCTTTCTAGTGCATTTTTTCTATGTAGTGATAAATTAAATAGAATCCACTTTTGGTTCTAAACTTTGATCCTTTTTGCTTTTCCACCAACATAGTAATAAAAATACTTTAGGACCATGAGCTATTTTAGTTACATCATAATCATTATCATCCCCCATTCAAGTGGTCAAAGCTTACATTTAGAACTGAATCTCAGCTCTAAATAATGGTTATATACATGCTTTTTGGCTTCATCATGCATAACCTTTTAGAACTAGCATGTAGAACCAAATTTAGCTAATGTGGAACTCATCCCATGCGGTAAAGAAAGCTTAGTAGAACTAAATTTTAACTTGAAATGATGGTTCTTTTAAGAAGATCTTATGTGGCATCTAGCTTATTAAAACTAAATCTAGGTTTCTTGAATGATTCTAATGGCTCTATGACTCCCTTCTTTCTAAAGCTTTGCACTAATAAGCTCTTCATAATGTCTTTTTTGGAAATAACCATATTTTTCTAACCCACCATATTTTCTTAGCTAAATTAAAATTTTTATTAACCACAAGCCTTCTTCCTTAAGCTCTTTACCACATCACTATAACCTTGGCTTTTAACATTCCAACAAAATGAACTTTATCTTTAGAAAAAAAAAACTCTTCATCTTAACTTTATAGCTTATACCATAAGTTAAACTTAAGACTTGCATTTAGAAAGTAAAATTTTTTCCTTTCACTAAACTAAATTAGATGAGCTTCCATTTAGAACCAAATAAGGGTTCAAAATGGAGGTTCTAGATGTGCTTTTCTTCTCATCATGTTTTGAACTTGCTAAGCTATTAAAAATATTCAAATATATACACATCTTTTCCAAAAGCTTATTTTAATTCTCTTAATAGCTATGCTTCAATTGGTGTAAGTCCCATCTCATGTCACCCAAATCTTTAAGTGCTACCTATAGAGTTCTATTTAAGATCTCATTACACTTTTTTTTTATCTTACATGACAACATAGCTTTGGCAAACCAATTTTTGGTTCATATTCACTATTCTAGATCTTGCATCTTTTTTGCAACTAACATGAACTTATGAGCTTTGTAGAACCAAAAAGTAGTTCTAATCGACAATTCTAATAGCCTTTTTTTAAATGTTTTCTTTCTCTAGCTAATATGATTCTTTATTGTGCTTGATCTTAACAATAGCTTATTAAAAACAAGCTTTATAGATATTCGTTTTATTCAATAGTCCTAATAACATTTTAGATATTTTCTCCTTCTTTGTGAGCTTACATGGTAAGGAGATTGGTAGAATTGATTTTAGCTACTACAAAATGATTCTAATTGCTTTATGGCTATCTTCCTTCTTCAATTTTTTCCTTTTTAGATGTTAACTCTTGTCAACCCTGCCATGATGGTGAGCTATATTTTAAAAATAAAAAATCCACATCTTTTTCTTTTGTTAAAGCTCATTTCAATCTTCTTCATAGCTTATTGAGCCTTGATCCAAGTGTCACAAAGCTTTAAAGATTGGGCTCGTAGAACTGGTTTTTCATTCTAATTACTACGAACTCAAAGGGCATCAATATGGTACTTCCTCTTTCAAGCTAACATAATTCTAGTCCATGTGCCAATGAGCTTTGTAGAGCACTTCATATAACTAAATTTTGATTCTAGTTAATAAGTTGACATGGAAATGATGCTCTTTTTAAAAAAAATAAATTTTTCAAAACCAAAAATTAATTCTAGTTGTCAAATCTAAAAACTTACTTTAGCATTCTCTTTTAAATCTTGCTTGGCAATAATGTTTTCTTTTATTGATCTAACATTGTAAAAGAGCTATGCATAATCAAATTTGGTTCTAAATCCATATTCTAATAGCACTCTTTACTCCAGCTACACATGCCCTTTTTTAGAATCCAAGCCCAACATAATTATGCTTAACCTATTAGGTTGAGCACATGTGGTGGAAACAAATTCCTCTTTTTCTGTGCTTAGTCTATTGTAGTAAAAAGCTTCATATAATTAGCCTTAGTGATCTCCTTTTCAGCTTAAATAATATGGTAAAAAAGAAGCTCTTTCTCAACCCTGCCATACTTCATACTTGCTAAGTTAGATCTATTAAAAATGTGCCACTTTTTTAAAAATATATATCAAAACATGTTTTCATCTAGATTTTCTACATAAAATCTAGATGACTAAGCTTGATTTCCATGTGGCCTAAGAGTCTTTTTTAAAAAACAAACCTTTTCCAAAAATTCTTACTTCATTGTATGATGTGGATTTCTTGAACTATTGACTTCAAGAAATTTTGGTAACCAAGCCTTAAAAGTATGTTTCTCATTAACCTTTGAGCTTACTTCAATTCAAGCTTAACTCCAAGGGATCACACTCGTAACTTACACTTCATTGATATAGCTTACAATGTAGCTTAAATTTGTGACTTGTGCATATCATGCATACTCAATATATATGTTGGACCTTGGATTACAATTACATACTTCTTAAAACTATCACTTAACTTTATTACCATCATGGCTATAATCATTTTAAATTAAATTATCTTTAACTAAATCTTGAATTCAACTTGAATCTTCAACTTAGCCTTTAACTTTTTATTCAATACCTAATCTTTTGGTTTATCCCAAACTTAAAGTTTAACTCATCTACTCCATGGTGTAATAAATTTATAACAACTATTTCTAGGCTATTAAGTTTTCAAGTTAATTTGCATGCTTATATAGTTTTATAAGTGTTAAATTTACTTAAGTATTTATTAAGTTGTTAAGTTTATTTATCACACACCATCGATGATTATGTTTTAATAAATTTTTCTATGTATAAATTTTGGGATGTGATAATAGAGGAAAGAATGCCTACTAAAGAAATGATGTAAATTCTATGCAAGATCAGAATTTCCAAAATTTCAAAGCCAATAATGAAAGATGCAAGAAGGTGCTTTACTAGAACCCAACACATGTACCTCAAAAGACTTAAGTTCCAAAAATTGTCAAAAGGGCCTTACATCATTTAAGAAACCTTTTGTTATGGGGCCATGTTGATTTACAAACTTGAAAGCCCAAACAAAAAACAACTAGTCAACCTGCAACAATTAAAAAATTTTCATGAGCCCAAGAGAGCCAGTAGCACCTCACTGGATGGACAACCTCACTTAATCTTTTGGATCTATTCCTTCCAACTTAATCATGGGAGAGATGGCCATCCATGCTAACAAATCTAGTGGCTCCTCCATTTTTTACAATTTCTTATTTTACACTTTTTTGTTTTACACTTTCTTTAATTTTGCACCCTTTTATTTTTTACACTTTCTTGTTTTTCACATTTTTTGTCTTACAACATCATTAGTGCATTTTATCTTTCTTGAATATTTTACAATTTCTTCTATATTTCACTTTATTGTGGTTTATTTATTTATGTTTTTGTACTAAATTGCTTTATTACTAATAGGACACAATGATGTTATAGCTATTTGCTAATGGTGGTTTGTACATTATATTTTTGATTATTAATATTTGGTTTCTATCTTTGAATTTTGATATTGATACCTAAGACAAAGTTTCTTTTTCATGGAATAGGTAGTGAGTCCACGTCATCCACCCATCCACAACAATCTATGTTGTTCCCAATTTTGGAAATGTGAGGTCACTTTTTCTAATGAAACTTTAATGAACTTGTGACCTCGGTAGTTTCCAAACCTAGGATTAAATAGATTCATAAGGGTGTGACTTCAAGGGGACTTGATGCTCTTTGTACTGGCCTATTCTCTTGAGTGCATGAGTGTTTTCATGGATTTCTTATCATTCCGTGTTGACCAATAATAGGAAGCTAAGTCTTTGCATGGTGTGGTTCCCATCTAAAAATCCATAAAAACATAAAATTTAAAAAATAACAAAAAATTAATAAAAATTCAAAGCACACCCCTTAGAAAAAATAATGCACTACAAGCACTAGTTATGGCACTAGAAAGACATGTTACCCATGCCTGAAGGTCCCCTCTAACTATGGTCCTTTCTCACTTCTTGCTTCTCTTTTCTTCTCAAATAAAGAATGGTGATTGATCTATGGGAGCATTCTTGTGTCTTGATGGGATGGATTAGTCTTAGAGTATTCATGCAAAGTCACTGAAAGTGGTTGGTTTTGATCCAAACTAAGGATGGACTTTATTGGGTCATTTAACCATCAAATCCACAAGGGACTTCATGTGACCATGATTTGGAACTCCATTCCACCTTCTCTCTCTTCCACCAATGCTTCCCATAATTCACCTCACTATCAATTTCCATGTTTTGTTCAATGTCCTAGTTCGATATGTTGAGATTCTTAGGTAGATTCTTCTAGATTAGGTCATTAAATTTTCATAACCATTAATCAAATATGGGATCCATGGACTCCTTGGTTTGAGGATATGCAAGGGTAACAAGAGCATGAGCTTGCTATGGGGAGGACCCACTTGCATATCACTTGGTTGGGTCATTTTAGAAACTTAGAATAAATTCTGATCAATTCGGGCCTAATTTTGTCGATGAACTTAACAAAATTAGTTGATTCTCTAAATCAATTTCTGTAAATTTTTTATTGTAATTATTTTCTATAAATTGCTATAATTGTTGATTCAAGATGAATGAGAGAGTAAGAGAATTATTTTTCCAATCTTTTCTTCTCTCCTTCCTGTTCATGGTATTAGAGCTGGTTCTTTCACCAGCATGAGAATTAAGTTAGCAAACCAAGATGGCAAGCATGGCACCTAAATTCTCTATAGTGAAATCCTCATTGATTCCAATTATCTCAACTCCATCATTATCCCTTTCCTCCTCCCAAATCAAAGATCATTCTCTTCAAATCATCATACACAAACTAAACAAAAATAATTTTTGTGAATGATATTAATCAATCCTACTCATGATCAAAGGGAGAGGCAAAATGGGCTACCTGACAAGAGCAACTACCATTCCTAAAGAAATTTCTACCACATACAACAAATAGGAGGTGAAAAAATCAACAATGATGGCTTGGTTAATCAATTCAATGGAGCCCAAAATCAGAAAGTTGTATCTATCTTATCAAATAGCCAAGGAGATCTAGGATACCATAAAAGAGATGTATTCAGACCTTTAAAACATCTCAAAAAGCTTCGAAGTCTGATCCACCTTCTACAATACTCAGCAAGGTAACTCATCAATGACTGAATATTTAAATACTCTCTCAGAATTATGGCAAGAAATTAATGTATTCTACAAAGTGACTTGGAAATCTCCTAATGATGTAATCATGTATAAAAAAATGATGGAAAGAAAGTAGATTTTTGATTGTTTTCAGGGCCTTAACAAACATCTTGATAAATTTCAAGGATGAGTACTTGGTACTAAACCACTCCCCTCCTTGAAGGAAGTTCTTACAGAAGTGAAGATGGAAGAAAGTAGAAAGAAAGTGATGATGCACTTTTAAAAGACATCCACTGAAGCCATGTCCCATGGTTCAACTCTAATTGCAAACTGTGAAGGAGGTAACTCAAGGAACCAAAAGGAAACAGATAAACAACTATTATGCAAGCATTGTAACAAGCCCTATGACACCAAGGATACGTGTTGGGATATACATGGAAAGCCTATGAATTATAAACCATGGAGACAACAAAAAAACAACAAGTCATCATACATGGCTAAATTATTAAAGAGACAAAGGCTGCCTCAAACCTATTTATTCATGAACAATTAAAATTACTTCGTAAATTGATGAATGTCTTCCAAAATAGCAAGGAAATCAAGGATACTCCTAAAGCTCCTATCTCACTTGCTGCCCAACAAGGTGATACTAGCCTTGTCTCTTTCTTACAGTCCTACAAGGGCTCCTTAAATGGTTGGATCATAGATACAAGAGCCTCTGACCACATGACCAATTCATTAGAAGCATTTTGTACGTATGAAGACTATGTGGATAAAATTAGAATCACAATGGCTGATGGTTCACCGAGCTCAGCTATAGGTCATGGAGATGTAAAACTGCCTAGGTTCATTTTAGAATTTTTGCTTTATGTTCTAAAGTTAAAATGCAATTTTCTTTCGGTTAGCAAGATGACCAAAGACTTGAATTGTGTTGTGACCTTTTTTTCCTTCTCATTGTGAGTTTCATCTATCATTGAGGAGGACAATTGGCAATGCTGAGAAGCGACATGGCCTTTATTATCTCATTGGTACTAATTATCCTCAAAGTTTGAATCCCCTACAATCTATTTATCTCTTCTAATTCTATTCCTAAGTCTAAGGTAATGCTTTGGCACATATTTGAAACATTTATATCCCTATTGTTTACTAATAAAGATCCTTCACCTTTCAACTATGATAATTATATTTGTGCAAAAAAAATTCAAACATCTCATCTTCCTCATCCTTATAAACCTTATATTCCATTTCATCTTGTTCATAGTGATGTGTGGGGTCCTTCACAAGTACCAAATTTAACTCAGGAAATTTGGTTTGTAACTTTCCTAGATAATCACACTCATGTATGTTGGGTCTACCTAATGAGAGATAAATTCAAAGTTAGCTCATTGTTCAAAGAATTCCATAAGCTTGTTACAAATGTTTTCCAATTATCCATTCATATCCTTCATTTAGATAATGGTAAAGAATATTTTTTTCAAAATCTTAAAGCATATGTAAGTGAGCATGGAATCTTTTACCAAAGTTCTTATGCCTATACACCCCAACAAAATGTGACTACAAAATGAAAGGATAGGCATCTTTTGAAGGTAGCTCAATCAATTATGTTTACTAGCTATGTTTCTCAATCCTTCTAGGGAGAAGCTATTCCCACATTTGCATATCTCATTAATCGAGTACCATCTTAAACTCTTTAATACCAAACTCCATTAAGTCTTCTCTTATCAACCTTTCCTTCTACACAAATTCTTAACACTCTTCCACCTCATGTCTTTGGATGTGTCATATATGTGTATAATGCTTAATCCAATCATAGGAAACTTAATCCAAAAACCCTCAAGTGTGTATTCTTAGGATATTCTCCTACACAAAAAAGGTATAAATGCTACTACCCTCCTTTAAAATGTGTTTTTCTATCATGTGATATCACATTTCTCGAACACAAACTCTTTTATCCCAATGTTACTCTTCAGGAGGAGAATAAACTTGAAGAAGAACAACACTAGGATTCAATCATATCCCTACCAATTTCTATGCCTGAGTTCTCATCAAAAAATCATGTCACACCTCATGTCGAATTAGTCCAAGAGTCAAATTCAAATCTAGGGGAAGAATCATAACCAACACCAATTCTGAGATATTCTAGACGGCCACAAGCTCCTCAACAAAACCAAGAGCCTGAACCAATGATAGACCCAAGTGATGGAAGTATACAGGAGCAGTTTAAGGTGGTGAATGATAATAAAGAGATTAATGACTTGGATCTTCTTATTGTAGTTAGAAAACGGGTGAGGTCATGTGCAAAATATCCCATTTCTAATTATCTCACATACTCCAAATTATCATGTAATTACAGGGCTTTTCTTTCAAACATTAATGACACACAAGTTCCGAGGGATATCTTTGAGGCTTTAGAACATTCCAAATGGAAGGAAGCTATAACAAAGAAAATGAAGGCTTTGGAAGATAATGAAACATGGGAAATAGTCTACTTACCTAAAGGGAAAAAACCTAGGGAGAGCAAATGGATGTTTACTGTCAAGTATGGTCTTGATGGTAGCATTGAAAGATACAAGGCCAAACTTGTGACATAAGGATTCACCTACACGTATGGGATAGACTATGTGAAAACCTTTGCTCTTGTGGAAAAACTCAATTCTATTATGGTTTTATTGTCTTTAGCTATCAATCTAGATTGGGGGCTACATCAACTTGACATCCCTAAATGGTACATTAGAAGAAGAAGTTTACATGAGGATACCACCTCATTTTTAATCTCAAGAAGGTATAGGTAAAGTATGTAGATTAAATAAGTCACTCTATGGACTCAAACAATCTCCCTAAGCCTAGTTTACTCGATTTAGTGGTGTGATGAATCAACTTGGATATGAGCAAGGACAAGTTGATCATACTTTATTAGTTAAAAAAGGGAAGCATGGTAAAATATCAATCCTTATTTTTTATGTCAATGATATAGTAATTATAGGAGATGATGATCATGAGATTGAAGATCTCAAAAAAAAGCTTCAAGAAGAGTTTAGAGTTAAAGATCTTGGTCCACTAAAGTATTTTTTGAGAATGGAAATTACTAGAAGCAAGAAAGGGATTTTCATCTCCAAAAGGAAATATATCATGGATTTACTTAAAGAGACTGGAAGGATGGGATGTAGACCAAGAGAGACTCCACTGGAACAAAACTAAAAATAGAATACTCTTGAAGAAGATCCTCTTGTAAATCAAGAAAGCTATCAATGCTTGGTTGGTAAACTCATCTATTTGTCTCTCACTAGGCCAAATATTGCTTTCAACATAACTACTGTTACCAATTCATACATTCTCCTACAAAGAGACACCAACATGTTGTAAATCAAATTCTAAGGTATCTAAAGGGATGCCCAGGGAAGAGACTATTGTTCAAGAAGTGTTGTGAAAGGAACATTGTTGGTTTCATTGATGTTGATTAGGTCGAAGCCATTGAAGATAGCATGTCTACTACATGGTATTGTACCAAGGTCTGGGGAAACTTAGTGACATGGAGAAGCAAAAAACAATCTATTGTAGCAAATAGTAGCGCAAATGTTGAATATAGAACTAGAGCACAAGGAATCTGTGAACTCATTTGGCTACAAAGATTGATGGAAGTTCTCAAGACACCCCAAAGTCGTTCGGTGAGGTTGTTTGGCAATAGTAAGTCTACCATTAGTATCATACAAAATCCAATCTAGCATGATTGTATGAAGCATGTAAGAATTGATAGGAATTTCATAAAAAAAGAAGTTGATAACAGAACAATTGCTCTATCATACATTTCTACCAAGATGCAAGAAGCTGATATTCTCATGAAGGCCTTATGAAAACCAAGCTTTGATTCTTTTGTTAGCAAGTTGGGAATGATAGATATCTATTCACCAGCTTGAGGGGGAGTGTTAGAAAGTTAGAATAAAGCCCAATCAATTAGGCCCTGATTTTGTGGATCAACTTACCAAAATTAGTTGATTCTCTAAATCAATTAGGACTTTATTTTATAGATCAACTTACCAAAATTATTTAATTCTCTAAATCAATTTCTATCATCAATATCTATTAGTTATTTTCTAGATTTCTTGTTCCTTATTTAGCAAATTTCCTATTGTAATTCTTTCCTATAAATTGCTATAATTGTTGATTCAAGATGAATGAGAGAGTGAGAGAATTATTTTTCCAATCTTTTCTTCTCTCCTTATTCAAGTTAGTTAAGCTCCTTATCCTTAGGCACTTCTACAATCAAATCGTTCACATTTCCCATTGGTTGCATCCAACTCTGAGCTCCTCTATGGCATTTCTCCATAAAATTTCATTCTCCCAATAAACACTCCAATTTTGTTAATTAATACACCCTCTTCAATTTTTTCATTTTGTTCACAACTTTTTAGGCTCTTTGTAGACTTCAATTTCATGTTAAAACTCCTTGTAGTTTTTGAATTATTCAAGGTGAAAAAATTTTCTACATAAGCTTCGTTGACTAGGCCCTATTGATGGAGGGGACACATAGATGAGACCCCGTTGACATAAGGCAAAAATCGTCTATATATACATAGCCACACTTAATAATTTTTCACATTTGAGCTTAATGAGGTAGGAATTTTTTGAATTTTCTAGAGCCCAAAACCTTCCAAAAGTCATAACATCCTAAACATTTGTCTGATTCACTCCATTCTTCAATCCTATAGCTATCAAAGGTAAACTCTTTGTCATTGGGGCCACAAACCTTAGGTTTTTATGAAAAAATTTTCAATATTTTGCTAACTTCCACAAAGGTTTAACTAAGAAACTAACATCAAAACATCAATTTTTGAAATTTAAACCATTCCAACAAACTTTGGTGACATTCTAAGTGAAATAACATTAAAATAATCAATCTACCATGGTCATAACTTAGCCTAAGTGTAACTACCCAATGAGATAAGGTATTTAAATTCTAAAAGTTACATGTTATGTTATGACCACAGATGGCACCTAAAGTAAAGCATGAGCAAGAGGGAGGATTGTTCCAACCAAGGGACAAATAACCAAGAACTGGAAGGGGCCAAGAACAGGCCTATGAGCAAGTAGCAAAAACCCATGCAATGGGACCTATTTAGCAGGAGCTCGAAGTCGAATCTGTCTAATAGATTCCCAAGGAAGCAAACATGACTAAATAGTCACACCAAGATTTAGCAACATTTATGCTTGGTTTTCCAACTATGATTACAAAACCTCATAGGAAGTATTTATAATTTATTTTTCTTACTCATTTATATGAACTAACTTTTCTCTTTGGTTTTACCTCCCAAGTAATACAAGTATTAGGGAAGATGACATAGATGACCAAAAAGATGCTTTCAATAGACTTTATTAGTTTTCTAGCATTTTAGCCTTTGAAGATTTTTATATAATTCTTTACTATAAAATTTAGCTTCAAATATTATGCTTTTTGGTACCCTTTAACTGACACAAGTATGTATGTATTTTCATGTCTATGGTATAGGCTCTATATTATGTATTTTCATGTCTATGGTATAGGCTCTATATTTACCATTCAATTGTTATTTTACGTTTTTAGAACTTAAACTTAGAATTGGTGTTTTTTTATAAAACGTTTTGGATATAATTTTTTAATGATCATATTATACAATTAGAAGTCCATTCCATTATCAATGTTGTTTTATATTTTCTCCATCATTAATTTTATTATTAGTTAATGGTTCATTTCCATACACACAAGCATTAGGATCATATTAACTATTATTGCTTAGTAAATAAGGTAGATTTTTCAATGCAAGGGATCATTATTTGTTCTTCTAGAAAACTTTTATTTTATTTTCCCCTTTTCACCTATTATTGAATGCTTAGTTATTTTCCTATCATTTTATTATAGGCATGCTTTACTATTTTTTATAAGATGCAATTTTAATTTTATTTATATAATGACTTTCTAAACTAATCCTAGGTTAGGGGATGTTACAATTGAAAGCCAAGTGAGCTAAAAACTCCCAAAATTATAAACTTTAGTCTAGTCTTGATATAATTATCAAATCCTTGTTCCACTAGAAAAGCTATTAGGATTCTGATTCCTTGGTAAAAAATGTTTGGGAGAAAACCTTTGCAATATCACTTTAATTCTCCATTTTACAAAAATTAAACTTTTATGTAAAATTCTGATCTAGTGGCAAAAGAAACACCCTTTATATTGGACAAAGAAAGAATGATTTCTTAAATTCCATTGATTTGGTTCAATAGCATATAAATATTCATAGATGAACAGTAGAGAAACAGTCACAGGAATAAGATGAACTTCATAATTTTTATATCTTAGGTATGAGGCTTTCAACTAGAAATAGAGATTGAAATGTTAATGGATTTTGGCAAGTGATGAAAAGTCTAGCTTAAGACACTTCAAAAATTGAATCATCCAACTAGAACAAGGAAATGGTATGATTACCTCTAATCCTTTTGTTATTTCCCAATTAGCTATGACCTTTTTCTTTGATTTACTTGGTTTTTGCACTCCTAATTTAGCTATGGTTGAGAAAGTTATTTCATGTATTGATAGAAATCTCTCTTCTTCTAATATTCATCTTTTTCACTCTCCTCCCTTTGCTCTTAAGGTTCATGATGTTTCATGTAGCATAGTCAAAAACAAGGTTCCTGATGGCTTTCCTATTTATCTTTTTCAAATTACTGGCACATGATTGGAAGAAATATTGGCAATATGGTTTTTATATTCTAGAGAATAGATAAAGTTATTTCAGAGCTTAAGGTCACCTAGATTGCTCTCTTACAAAAAAAAATTTAAGCTTCCAATATCAAAGATTATAGGCCCCTTACCTTATGTTCAATTTTTCATAAGATTGTATCAAGATTTTTCATACGTCGCATAGGTAGAATTCCTCCTTTTATAGTTGCACTATAGCAAAATGGGCTTTGTTACTAGTAGACATATTCTAGATTAATTAATTCTCACATAAGAACAATTGCATTCTGCAAGTCTTTAAAGCTCTACAATTCTCACTCTCAAGTTAGCTATTAGTAAATATTATGATCAAATCAACTAGAATTATATGGATGCTATTCTCCACTCCTTTGATTTTCTACATCATTAAGTAAGAAAATTAGGGCAAATATTATAAGGGCTTCTAGTTTTCAATTTTGATTAATGGTAAATGAAAGCAAGATATCTTTGCAAAATATGGCCTTCAACAAGAGGACCCAATATCTTCCTATCATTTTGTTCTCTCCATGGAAGGTTTTGGAAATTTCATTCAAAAGAAGCAATTTTTGAATAGTATCAAAGGCATCACTCTTACCACTAGATGTTGCAATTATACTCACTCACAATTTGTAGGTGATACCTTTTTATTTTTAGAAGGTTCACATGAAAATTTAAACAATTCTCTAAAATGACTCCATGATTTTTCTATAACTTCAAGTCTTCAAATTTGGACCACTAAAAGTAAAGTCGATAATTTTGGCACTTCAAATACTATGCTTTTCAATTTCTATGAAAATATGCATTCTATGGAAGATTCTCTCCATACTAAATGCCTTGACATTCCTTTTTCTCTAAGGAAGAATGGAACTCTCTATTTGTAATGAGTTCATGGAAAAATTTTCTAAATAACTTGCAAGATGAAAAAAGAAATTATTATCCTAGGCAAGCTAATTACAATTGACTAGATCATTTTAAACTTTTATGCACTATGAATATTTTCTATTAGCTAGAATAAATACAAAGGAACTTCTTATGGTCACATAATCAATCTCATTCTTTTCATTCTATAAGATGAATGACTATTTGTTCACCCATTGTTACAGTGTCACTCTTAAAAAGCATTGTACAACATCACTCTTAAGTCCCAAGTTAATAGAAAAAAGAGGGCAGACTCAAGATGGATTATGCCTTAGTGTTTGTAGCACCTTACACCTGCATCAATAGTAAAAGTCATAATACCCATCAGATATTAGCTAGAAATGTAACAAGTACATATTAGGTAGCGCACACACATAGGAAAAACCACAATTTAACAAGATAACAAGAACTAATCCTACGTGCATAGCCCAATGGCACATTTTGGCCATTTAATTTAGCAGGTTGTATATCTAGCAGTAGTTTAGTTTGAAGTCTCAAACATGTAATTCCCTATCAGACCAGCCTCTTACATAAATCCACCAAAAAAAAACCTCAGAAAAAAATAATATTGTTCACCCAAAGGAAAGTCATTTTTCACCAAGTAATGTATTGGGGTCTGTGTGCTAAGGTAATGAATGAATTTCACAGTCGTAGTCGCAGTAGTAACTAACACCGCGGCCTGCTCAGGCAACGTGACCTTTGCGGCGAGGAGCTCTTCAGCTGA
Organism: Gnetum montanum; assembly: GCA_015680685.1. Lineage (NCBI taxonomy): Eukaryota > Viridiplantae > Streptophyta > Gnetopsida > Gnetales > Gnetaceae > Gnetum > Gnetum montanum. Next base: position 711,681 of record MNCI01033969.1, on the reverse strand, counting down.
GGCCTGCATCCGTGTGCAAGCGTCAATCTGCCCTCTTTGTAAAGAAGAGGTTCACAATGTCTTCTTGACGGAATACTACGAGTGCTATCATCTCACTGGAAAGTCCGACGTGTACAGCTACGGCGTTGTGCTGGCCAAGATTTTATCAGGTAAAGCTGCCATGGACATGAACCGAGAACGACAGTTCATAAATCTGGTGAGCATGGCCGTGATGATGATACAGCAACGAGATCTGCACGGATTTCTTGATGAAGGCTTATGGAGATGTCAGCCTCATTCAGGAATTTGTGGACGTGGCGAGGTTGGTCGTACTGGTGTAGGCGTTTCATGGCCACCATACGACCGTCGCAGAGTCGGCCTTCGAAGACGGACCCGAAACCGCCGTCGCCAATCTTGTTTTCTTCGGAAAATTTGTCGGTGGCTTCGCGCAGCTCCTCATACGTGAAGATGTGCACGCCGCCCAGCATCTTCTCATCAGAGCCGACAGAAATGTTTGCAGAATTAAAGGCATCATCACTGGATTTCATGGCCCATGCTCGCGTGTATGATGATGTCTGGGTGCCCTGTTTCCATCTTCTTGTTAACCTCCTCCTGAATACCACCAACACAACCGTGGGTAACAACACGAATATGCCCACCGTGCCCGCCATCGATACACCTGGCACTCCAGAGCACTCCAGAGGATGACGTTTCGACCAGTCATTTTCATCGAACACCTGGCGCGCTTCCATGATGCTCCGGTAGTTGCCATACATGTCCATCAGGGCTGCACCCACGTAAACATTCCTCTGAAGCATAAGTTTACAGGCCTAAACATGGATCTTCTTACCTGTCTGTAAAGCCAAATCCTTTGCGAGACTCACACAGGTTTTGAGAAAAAAAGGGGGAATGTGAAACTGTTTGCAGAAACGGGGCTGCTTCAGGCCTGACACCTTCACATTCAAAAGCATTCTTAAAACGTGCGTAGGAATCAGAGATCAATCGCTCGCTGCCAGTTGGTTATCAAGGAATGTGTTGCTGATTGAAGAACCTCCGGTAATGACACCAAGTAACCACCACCATATTCGAATTTCTTTTTCCAAGTGAACATCACTTTTCCAAGGAAGCCAGCAACAAATTTTACGTGGATATAAAGCTAGCATCAAGTGCAAATGTGTATGATTTAATTATAGAGCATCAGATGTTCTTAATTTGCAAGGATCGGCTTTATTGATTTTAAAGACCATGCAACCGCCTCCACCAACATCTACATTAAGGTGGATGCTGAATTACTTTCTTAGTACCGCATATTCATGAGAATTACTAGGGCTTAATGATATTTAATAATTAAAATCCTAAATAAAAATAAAATGACAATTATATGGAGCGCATATAGTATGGAGATCTTGGCTTTATTTCTTAAAATTATTGTTTAGGTTATGACTTATGAAATAAATATTTGTAAAGTTTGTAAAGACACATGTCAATGTTAGCATGATTTTCTCCTAACTTCATGTATAAGTTATAACTTCTTAACTTGTTGGACAAGTAATATCTCCTAAGTTGTTGGACAAGTTATAACTTCCTTACTTGGAAGAGAAGTTACCCAAGATATTTTANACAAGTTATAACTTCCTTACTTGGAAGAGAAGTTACCCAAGATATTTTGTAATTCCTAACCACCAATAAGACCCTATAAAAAAGCCTCAAGGGTTAGAAGAAAACACATTCTTGGGGGGGAAAAGCATTGGAAAAGAAGACATTGTGAAAGATTGCTTGTAAGATGACTTGTTAAAGACAACATTTTAGCTTCTTTTTCATATTCCTGTGAGTTATGCTTATTTTTTATTCTGTTTAAATTGTTTAGCTAGTGGTTCAGATAGTAGTATCATGCTTGGCAAGTAATTTTGGGATTTTTGCTCTTATTGTTTTTTGTTGCATGATCGAAAATTTCTATTAAAATTTTTCCATAGAAGAGCTTGTGTTTGAAAGCCTTAAGAGCATTTTAGTAGTAAATTTTATTATTGTGCAATGTATAAGAACCGCTATTGAGATTGTTGTAAGAGAGTCTCTACATGTAGTCAAGCCGTTGAACGATTCAATAGTCAAGAGGGTTCAGAAAATCTTTGGTATTTTGATAAGACCAAAATAGCTTCTTTTATCTTTAAAGTGGATCTCCGTGGTATTTCAATCAAAAATTGTCAAGTCTTTTGAAGGCTCTGTTGAATGCAATTGTTGACATCCATTATCTAGCCAAAATAGAGTCTAGTACGTGATAGTTTACGCAACATTTTTTTGGGTAGCATAGTAGGATTGTCTTGAAGAAATTGTTTATTTGAGCCTTGGAAGTTTGAACAATTCGTAGTTATTGAATTTGG
>MNCI01033969.1:657715-705040 GCA_015680685.1 Gnetum montanum | reverse complement strand
TGAAGTATGTACACTTGATACCCATGAAGAGAATTGGTATGATGAAATTCTCAAATTTCTTAATACAAGGAAAATTCCAAATAGTTTAACTGCAAGTCAAAAGAGAGCTTTCTTCAAAAGAGCACGAAGATTCGTTGTTAAAGATGGTATATTATATAGAAAATATTTTCGAGGGGTTTTATTGGAATGTGTTCATAATGATCAAATTAGTTTCATTTTGGAAAAATTTCATGATCATTTGAATTTATTTTATGAATCCCCTAAGTTGACTATGCAACATATACTTCGATATGGATATTACTGGCCTTCCATGTATCAAGACATTAGTTCAAAGATTTAAAAATGCTATAAATGCCAATTTCATGGGCCCAAAATTAAAAAGGTTAGAGCCCCTTTAAAGCCAGTAGTTTCACATAGACCATTTCAGCAATGGGGTTTGGATTTTATTGGTACAATTACTCCTTTGAGAGCTGGACACAAGTTTATTCTCACAGCTACTGATTATTTCACTAAATGGTCTGAAGCAAAGGCCCTAAGAGGAAGTTCAGCATCAGATGTCATTAAGTTTCTACAAGACCACATTCTAAGTAGATTTGGTCTATCCAAAGTGTTAGTGTCAGACAATGGAGCCGCCTTCAAATCTGAAGAGTTTATCAAATGGGCATCAAAAAAATCTATTTTCTTATTTTCTTCATCAAACTATTATCCTCAAGGAAATGGCCTAGCAGAATCCACCAATAAAAAGTTATCACTTATATTAAGAAATCAATGGATGGAAATCCAGGAAATTGGATTAATTATCTACAATCCGCATTATGGTCAAATCGAATTAGATTCAAGAGAGCAATTGGAACATCACCGTATAACTTAGTTTATGGTTTGCCAGCAGGAATTACAAATAATATTGTAAGCTCAGCTTCTGAATTTGTACAAAGATATAGTGAAAAAACTAAAAAAGATAGAAGTTTCATGACTTTGCTTATTAAAAGAGAAGCTAAAATAGATAAATCAAGGGATAATTTGTTACAGAATACCTCTCAAGTTAAAATATGGTTTGATAGGAAAGCTCTGAAAAGAAATTTCAAGATAGGGGACCTTGTCCTATAATGGAATATGAAGAAACCGAATAAATTTACACCAACATGGATTGGTCCATTTCAAATTACAAAGCAATTGTCAGAGGATACTTACAAATTATCAACTTTGGATGGCATGGAATTGCAATTTCCATATAATGTTTTGCATATTATACATTATTTTGGACAATTGCATACAGCTTGAAGATATCCTTACACAAAGTAATATATGTATATATTATTATATATAATATTACTAGGAGTATAATATTAATTATTATGTTTAATTATGCTATTGGTATACATTTAGATAAGAAGATAGTAAATTATAATAATAAATATATTCATGATAAATTTGTTTAAATTAGAAAATGGTTTAATTCCTACAAGTGAGACAAGTGGAATCCTACAAGTGTGACAAGTGGAAGAGGTGACTCATCAACCACTTAGTGAATTTTTTGACAAGTGATTAGAATGCACAAAAAGAGGAAAAATTGGTTGAAGACTCTTGGAGGGAATTTTAAATTTCTAGCTACTATAAGAAGAGGATTGGGTTGCTTAGGATTTCCTCATCTTCCAATTCAAGTTGAGTAGAGAAAGTAAGAAAAGAGCTAATTTGAAAGAGAAGATGAATTTTGAGAGAACAATGAGGAAGTCTTTCATTTCTTATGTGATGGGATGTTGCCCAGAACATGTGTTAAAGGCTTACTTGAAAGCTAGAGTATGTGGAGCACCTAAAGAGTGTCCTTTCATGGCTTGGTTGGCTGATGAATTCTCATTCCTTACAAGAGGTTTAAAGATAGAATCAAATATTTGGGGACAATATCAAAATTGCACCCAAGAAGAGGAAAGGGAAGAAGAACAACCAATCAATGAAGATTCATGGGAAGAAGCCTTTGTGTCCTAGGAAGAAGAAGGACCCAATTGGGAAGAACAGAAGCATTCATCTGAGAAAGAAGATGAGAAGATTGCTGAAGAAAAAGCTCAAGAAGATCAAGTTGAAAGATCCAGCAAGCCAAAAAATAATAGAACAGCATTCATCACTTCAGAAATTGCCTATGAAAAAGTTAGAGATATGAGGATTCCTACCAAAGTAACCCTCACAATTCTGTTCCCATCTCAAGAATAGTCCATGGGTAAAGGACTTGATAATGTACAGCTTATTATTTTTTTTAGGAATGATGTTTTTATACCACCAAACCTTATGTTTGATAGGAATTTTCCTCCAAAAAGATTTATCTGTTTAGCTATAAAAATTCAATAAAAGCTTCAATACAGTTTAGTTTTAAAATGGGGCTTGCATAAATTTCTTTACACCTTTTAAAAGGGGTAGAAATGTTGGCACATTTTGGTCATTTAATGGAGTAGGTTGTATATTTAGCAGTAGTTTGAAGTCTCAAACATGTAATTCCCTATCAAACCAGCCTCTTACATAAATCCACCAAAAAAAAACCTTAGAAAAAAAAATAATATTGTTCATCGGAAGGAAAGTCATTTCTCACCGAGTAATGTATTGGGGCCTGTGTGCTAAGGTAATGAATGAATTTCACAGTCGCAGTCGCAGTCATGAGAAGACGAAGAAAACAACGTAGTAACTAACACCGCGGCCTACTCAAGCAACGTGACCTCTGTGGTGAGGAGCTCTTCAGTTGAGGCCCACATCCGTGTGCAGGCGTCCATCTGCCCTCTTTGTAAAGAAGAGGTTCACAATGTCTTCTTGACGGAATACTACGAGTGCTATCATCTCACTAGAAAGTCCGATGTGTACAGCTACAGCGTTGTGCTGGTCGAGATTTTATCGGGAAAAGCTACCGTGGACGTGAATCAAGAACAGCGGTTCATAAATCTGGTGAGCATGGCCGTGATGATGATATAGCAACGAGATCTGCATGGATTTCTTGATGAGGTGCTCATGAAGGTGATGAAAGCGCAGTCAGCGATTGTAGCTGCAGTGCAGGTAGTGTCTGACTTGGCATTTCGGTGTCTAGCGAAGCAGTGTGATCACCAGCTGGCGATGGGAGAGGTTGCTCATGTGTTGTTGGCCATGCGGGAGGTAGCTGACGTGGATGCGGAGAATATGAAGAAGACAAGAGTGTCATTTTTGCTAAAGTTGGTGAATGAAGGCTACTAGATTGAAGGCTTATGGAGATGCTGGCCTCGTTCAGGAATTTGTCGACGCTGCGAGGTTGGTCGTATTAGTGTAGGCATTTCACAGCCTACATACGATCGTCGGGGAGTTAGCCTTCGAAGACGAAGCTGAAACCACCATCGCCAATCTTCTTTTCTTTGAAAAATTCATCGATGGCTTCGCACAGCTCCTCATACGCAAAGATGTGCATGCCGCTCAGCGTCTTCTCATCAGAGCCGACGGAAATGTTTGTAAAATTAAAGGCATCGTCGTTGGATTTCATGGCCCATGCTCGCGCGTACGATGATGTCTAGGTGCCCTTTTTTTGTCTTTTTGTTAACCTCCTCCTGAATACCACCAACACAACCGTGGGTAACAACACGAATACGTCCACCGTGCCCCCCACCGATACACCTAGTGCTCCAAAGGACGATGTTTTTGCGAGTCATTTTCGTCGAACACCTGGCGCGCTTCCATGATGCTCCGGCATCTGGGCTGCACCCACGTAAACATCCCTCCGAAGCCTAAGTTTACAGGCCTGAACCTAGATCTTCTTGCCTATATGTAAAGCCAAATCCGTTGCGAGACTCATGCAGGTTTTGAGAAAAAAAAGGGGAATGTGAAACTATTTGTTGAAACAGGGCTGCTTCAGGCCTGACACCTTCACATTCGGAGGCGTTCTTAAAACATGCACAGGAATCGAAGATTAATCGCTCGCTGCCGGTTGGTTATCAAGGAATGTGTTGTTGATTGAAGCACCTCCGGTAACGGCGCCAAGTAACCACCACCGTATTCAAATTTCTTTTTCTAGTGAACGTCACTTTTCCAAGGAAGCTAGCAAAAAATTTTACATGGATATAAAGCCAGCATCAAGTGCAAATGCGTATGATTTAATTATACAACATCAGATGGTGTGCTTAATTTGCAAGGATCAGCTTTATTAATTTTAAAAACCATGCAACCGCCTCCACCAACATCTACATTAAGGTGGATGCTGAATTACTTTCTTAGTACCGCCTATTCATGAGAATTACTAAGGCGTAATGATATTTAATAATTAAAATCCTAAATAAAAATAAAATGACAATTGTATGGAGCGCTTATAGTATGGAGATCTTGGCTTTATTTCTTAAAATTATTATTTAGGTTGTGACTTATGAAAGAAATATTTGTAAAGTTTGTAAAGACACATGCCAATGTTAGCATGATTTTCTCCTAACTTCATGTATAAGTTATAACTTCCTAACTTGTTGGGCAAGTAATATTGGGATTTTTAAATTGCTCTTATTGTTCTTGTTGCATGATGGAAAATTTCTATTAAAATTTTTCCATAGAAGAGCTTGTGTTTGAAAGCCTTAAGAGCATTTTAGTAGTGAATTTTATTATTGTGCAATGTATAAGAACCGCTATTGAGATTGTTGTAAGAGAGCCTCTACATGTAGTCAAGCCGTTGAACGATTCAATAGTCAAGAGGGTTCAGAAAATCTTTGGTATTTTGATAGGACCAAAATAGCTTCTTTTATCTTTAAAGTGGATCTCCATGGTATTTCAATCAAAAATTGTCAAGTCTTTTGAAGGTTTTGTTGAATGCAATTGTTGACATCCATTATCTAGCCAAAATAGAGTCTGGTACGTGATAGTTTACGCAGCAATTTTTTTGGTAGCATAGTAGGATTGTCTTGAAGAAATTGCTTATTTGAGCCTTGGAAGTTTGAAAAATTTGTAGTTATTGAATTTGGGATAGCTTTATTGCGAAGTGTTTACTCATATCATTTTACCTCGTTTGAACATTTGAGATCTTTACACAAATCTACTTTCTTTTTCTCTTCTTTCTATTTCCATTGAATCTCGCTTTATTTCTAGTTTTCTTGTGGAACTATCTCTTTCTCTGGGGAAAATTAGAAGTAGATTCGCAGAGTTGTGCTTAAATGTTTTTGCAAAACTTTATTTTTTACAAGTAGATATTACAAGGACCACATAGACTAAGCAATTGAACAGAATAGGAACTCTCAACAACTCACAGTACTTTGCAAAGTTGGCTGAATCTCTTTAAGATAAGTCATTTATAGTTTTACACACAATCCAATCGTTTCTTTTTTCACAACAGCACATACACATACTCACATTAACTACTAAGTATATTTGGAGGTATCTGGGCCTTGGTGTTGCCAGAGACCAGCAAGCACCTAAATCCTGTTCGAGGACACTCGTTGGTAGTCGTGTCCGNCAGAGACCAGCAAGCACCTAAATCCTGTTCAAGGACACTCGTTGATAGTCGTGTCCCAAACGGTCGCCAACAATGCCTCTACTCTAAAGCAAGGGGATGGTGCCTAAGTGAAGAAGTCAAAGCCTTCTAATAAGCCTACATATCTTTGTGATGTCATTCACAAGGAATGAGGATAATTTAGTTCTATAGAAATTGTTATTAATGGTTAAGATAACATAAAATTCATAGTGCTCTCTACACTCCTCCAATCCCAAATCTGGAGGAAACTAGTCTTTCAACCACAAACGATGTATACTTAAGTCTTTATTCCTTTACTTTCCAAATGTAGAAAGCACTTTAAATATCAAGGGCAACTGAATAGCTCAACACCCATCTAATAGTTGTAGATAAGAGGATCCAATGACTAGGGTTATTCAATTGTAAAGCACAAAAGTTGAACTCAACTTAACATCTAATAGAGAATTAGAAATGTTTACACAACCTAAGTTAAGAAAGAAAAGGTTTATCCTTTTTCATGTAACCTATAAAAACCCTTCTACAATGAGAAAAATCTACTTTCTTGACATGTAAGCCAATTCTCTACCTCTGCTAGTGATATAGAAGCGTAGAGTTAATCCTTTGCATCTAAGAAGAGGCTACTACATAACTTGGGGATAACCATTTCTCATGTCTAGTAGAAGCTTAATACTAGAATGAATAAGAATCTTTGGGAATTTAATCTCACTATTGCATTTCCCAAAACTTCTTAATGGAGGGGGAACACACTGGTTCTTCACATCTCAGAAGTGGTCCATCTCAAATCCACTTGGTGTCATCTAGCCTGTATCACATTTGCCTTTTTCTAGTTATTTATATATCATACTACAACTTCTAAACATTATAACTCTCATTAAGAAATGGTAGTACTACGTTGGCCACCTTCATAGATCCATAAGGACAAATCAATATGATTTTTTGCATATAAATATACAATCAAATTCTACTTATTTGTACAAGAATGCAAGTCCTCCCAGATGTCTTCTTGTAAAAGCATGGCTTTCCAATGCACCAAAAACTCTACCTTTTGTTAAAAGTGCACCCAGTTGTATGCATGAAGATAACAAATTGCATCTATTACCCTTTCACTACCTCATATTTGAAGATCCACAAGATCTCATCTTTGCTAGCTCAGCATCTCCAAGATTAAACTTTCTCAACATGGAAACATGAAATACCCAATGATACTTTGCCAAATACACTAGCAATTGTAACTCCTATGCAACTAGATTTCCACAAGAAATAACCTTGAATTTTCCTTCATAGCGTCTAAGAAACTTCTAACTAGATTCCTTCTATAAAATTATTTACCCCACATAATCCATTTTCAAAAGAGCCCATGCACCAACTTTGAACTACAATGGTTTATGCTTATTACCAACATTCTTTTTCATATGCTAAATAGATTTCTCCAAGTACAACATAACCACATAGATTGGATTCATACAAAACTTCACAAACGCATCTGCATAAGGATTTTGACTTTGATGTGAGGTTTCCAATAATTAAGGTACTATGAGTTTCCTTCCAAAGGTCAACTCCATTGGAAAAAAATCTCATGCTCAATGACTTCTGAATGTTGTAACTAAACTATATCATGGCTAGCAAGGTCACCAAGTTGTTTTAATTAAATTAAATGAAATGTCATAAATAATTCTCTAAGATCTAATTCACCCATTCTATCTAACCATCCATTTGGGAATGACAGCCCGAAGACATCTACATCTTAGCATCCATCACCTCAAACACTTGTTGCTAGAAATCTCCCATGAAATGATAATTTCGAAAAACCATAATGCTTGAAGGCAACCCAAAGTACCAAACTACACAATCTCTCATTGGAACTCTTGTTCTATTGACACATCAAATAACTTTACATAAAATTTGTCATATCAACCCTCAAATTTGGCCAATAGTAACTTTGCTCCACCAATGTCACTATTCTTTTGTGTTATAGATACCCTGCAAAAAGAGTGCTATGACACTCCTCGATTATTTTAGAAACAAAGTAGCAAAGTCTAGAACATAGATTTTGTTTTGTTTAAACATGAGTAAGTCATTCACTTCATTGAAATTTGATGTATTTCCACCTCGAACCAACTCCAACAACTCCTGAGCATGTTGATTACGATGTAGTTTATCCTTAATTTTCTCCTAGAGTCCATTATCGATCACCACCCAAGAGCTATTAGGCTAATCCATGATCTCCATTGAGTACACCTAAGAATGCCAATTCAATGCATTAGCCATCACATTCTCTCTTGCCTATTCAATAGACAAACTAAAAATCAAACTTCTACAACAAACTCAACTACTATTCTTGCTTTGGCTTTAATTTGGCTTGGGTGAGTAAGTCACTTGTGGTAATGTTTTTTTCTTTTGAGTATGACAAAGCAACCCAAGAAGTAGTATCATCATGTGCAAAGATTATCCATAATTGTAAACATCTCCTTTTTATGCACCAAAGCATTCAACCATCGATTTCCATTTGGTTCACTTACAACAAGTCTTTGATGGGGTATTTAAGGACAATTTTGAGTAACATGATTTCTTGAGTAGATGAAACATCTTACGATTGAACACCTTGGAGGATTGTTCATCTCCTTGTGCATATTCTCATCCTTGTGTGCTTCCTCATGAACATTCTCATCTTCATGCACCTAATTTTCTATATTATCATCTCTAACTAGCCCATTATGAGGATTAGGAACAAGAGAAACAATACTGGAATTTTGGCACTTGTTCTTTTTCCCCATAGTAACCATCGTCTACATGAACCGTGAATAGAAATTCACCAACCATGAGCAATGAACCACATTTCATGAACCATGATGTCAACTCTAACACCAAGTCTTACAATGCCAACTTTGAAAAGCATCATACAACACCATCCTTAAGTCCCAAGTCAACAAAGAAAGAAGGGAAAACTCAAGATGAACTATGCCTTAGTATTCATGGCACCTGCATCCACTATAAAAGTCATGGCATTTGTTAGGTATTAGGTAACATACATGCATAATGATCTAAAACACACACACACACATGAGACATACCACAACACAACATAACATAGTACATCACAACAAGACAACAAAAACCAATCCTATGCTATGCACATCTAGCCCTATGCATCCACTCCAAAGAGAAGGGCAATGCCCAAGCTAGAAAACCAAAAACTCTCAAGAAACCTAGATATCCTTATAATGTTGTTCACAAGAAACTAAGGCAATTTAGTTATATAGGAGTTGTTATTAATACTTAAGGTATCATGGAACCTATAAGGATCTTCACACTCCTCTAGCTTCCAATCCAAAGGGAAATAATCTTCAAACCATCAACAAGACATGCTTTATTACACCCACTGATACTGGAGGTTGGAGCATTCATCGACTTTCAAATGTGAATTATACTCTTCTAAGAAAACTTATTTAGCATATTAATGTTTCAAGAAAATTGTGGCCACAAGTAATGAAAGTGAAATATCTTGATTAAAGTTTTCTTTTCTATAATGCTTCTCCTATAATATAGGCAAATCCTATTTGATGAAGTTTTAAAAATATCAAACGTTGGTTCCAAATACATATTAGTATTTAGGGGAATGTTGTTCAATGAGATAAGTCAAAATAATATCAACTACACTCTAGGCACATCATGAGAAGGATCTAAAAAAGGTTCCTTAGTGATGTTGGATCCTTCAACCATGTCATAAATTATTTTTTCCTACATGTTTATACAACTGCTTGCTTGTAAAATCTTTATTGAAGAACAACATATCTTTGTTGATGATTTATATGTGCTTTGTGGTATCCATATGGAAACCTTACATCATGCTCTTTTTCAATGACAAAGGTGTGTTCATTGAGAGGAAATCTTTAACTATATGGCATTTAGATCCAACCTACCTCAACTCATAAAAGATGTACTAAGATTCTAGTTGTCTACGATAGAAAAATGATGGAATATATGTGTAAAAGCTCTTCTTCCTGGCATCCTTTATCAATGGTGGATTGTCTATAATACTTTTCATTTCAAGGAACCACCATCATTGGTCCATTGCTTCCAAGAAGGATGATGCCTCTTAATTTAGACAACAAGAGGAATGAGTCATTTAAGACTTTGTATGTCCAAGATCAAATTGTTGTTATGCACTTTTTGAAGCTAAATCACTTTAGAAATTTTTTGTTTTTTATTTTATTTTATTTTAATGGTTCCATTGAGGTGGTTTAACTTTTTGTTTCAAAGAAGCATTGTGCTTTGTTTGCCATGGTAATCATACTTTTGGACTATTTCCAAGCACGTACCTTTGATTATATTTTTCATACTAGCTTTTTCCAAACAAATGTAGGTCTACAGAGTTCTTTAATACTACATCAAATATGTATTTTAACTAATTTTTAAATTGAATCTTCAAATAAAGGCAGCAACAAATGCCTCTTTAAACTTCTCGTGAGGATGGAGCACAAATTTATACATGTCAAGTAAGTGACTAATGAATAGCCATGATGCCACTCCTCATAATTGCTCATGAATGAGCATTCAACCACTCTCTTCATCACTTTCCATAATGTCCAACAAATGCCAATAGCCAACTCCTCAACCCACTGACCTACCTTTACCAACATCAATGACCACTAATGCCCAATACCACATAAGATAAGGTGCACAAAATTTTTATAGGTTATGTGCACATACAAACATCCTAACCACAAAAGATTGTGGCCATACCAACATAAAACTAGTCAAGATAACATGAAAATATATGACTCCAAGGTGAGTGGATGGGTATGGGGCCCAATATATATAGTCCAATTAGAGCTTTATAACTTTGGCATTGCCCACTATAATCCAAATTATAACTCGAATCTTCCAAATCAAGAATCTTACTACTAGGCTAACAACTCATCTACATGACTAAGGTACACAACATAAGAATCATAGTCCACCCAAGATTAGCAAGCAACCATAAATTCATACTTAACAATTTCCAACACTTTCATTGGGTTAAAATCTTTTTCAGCTTCCTCAAAACCAAAAATGAACCTTTTATAAACCATGAATCCTAATAAATGACTATACACACCTAAGTTTATCCTAAATTTAAACAAAAAAAACTCTTAATTACATTTACAATCATAACATTATTAATTCCTCCTCTTACTCAATGTAGTTATATGTAAGGCATTGCTCACTTGGGTAGAGCATGCAACTAGTGGTGTACAAGTCAAGGTTCCATTCTGAAGGGTATGCTAAGACACATCACTTAAGGGTATGCTAAGACACATCACGTAAGAGTATATTAAAAATATTGGCTTGAAAATTATTGTATTGCTTTGACAATCAACAACGGTAAAAGTAGATGTAAAAGAACTATAATACTAGGTAAACAATTAGTCATAGTACATCACAATAAAAATAAAAATAGACATTCGAGGACTAATATGTTAGAGAAACTAACACCACCCATAGCATGTGAGAGTACTATAGTGTCAAGTAGACAACCAAGCATAGTATGTCATTGTCACTAAAACGATGATTCAGGACAACGGCAGTAAGATGGTGATTCAAAATCATTACATTTAAAAACGTACATTGTTAATTCTTCTTTTTACGCGTTGTACTTTCATCCAATGTCATGAAATTAAAATATACGAGATTCTTTTCTTCTTTTTTTCTGCAAAATAACCAATTGGATAACACCTTTCAAAATTCTTACAAAAGCTCATCAACTTTTTCAAGCAAGCTGAAACAAAACTTAATTTTAGAAACCCTAGGGTACTGATCACTTAAAAGTGAAAACTAGCCAATTCTTTCGTACCTTAGAAACCACAAACCCTACCACATTTCCCTGGATCTATAACAAGGAACTATTTTTATTACTCATGCACAGAGAATGACAAATTGCCTGAACTCGGGATCTTCGATTTCCTAGCTTCCCCACTTATTTTCAGGCTCTCAAACTCTCAATAACTTCACATTGACCATCTCCTCGTGTCAGATCATGCAAACTGAGGATACAAATGAGTAGAACAGTGGCATTTAAAATGTTTTTATTCTTAAAAATAATCTGATTATGTGCTAACAACAAAATCAAGATGAAATACCACATTTCATTCATTATTGTAATCCAATGTCTGGTTAAGAACCACGGTAATCAGTAATGTGATTCTGAACATTTATTTCCACTTGCTAGCATTATCTAAACTTCTCAGTATGCTTTCAAATAATGTGCCAGTAATTTTGAAACTCAGCTTAAGTCCCGCAATCATTCTTGAAGTTTTGGAAGTAGCGTTTCTTATTTTGCACATCAAAATGCATTAAAAACAATACATGTTATTAAAACTTTTGAAAACTGATGTTGCAGAATATCACGCATCCCGTGTTCACGCCACCACCTCATCAGCTTAACACCTAAACATGACATTTAGCAAGCAGGAGAAGGGGGAACTTTCAAGTTGCTCACTTTAAATAGCAGGAATAACCTTATCGGTCGACTGGCAAACAGTATTATAAAAGTTAAGACTTGATATTTTAACTAAAATTCCATCATGGGGAGAAAAAACTGTGTGTAATTACAAAGTACGAATTAGTTGCATTTGCTTTGATCCAACATCACATCGTTCACACTACAACAAGCTAGATTCCATGATAAATCCTAAATAATCTCTTTAAGTTACTTGATAATATGCATGATTAATATTAAGAACACAGCTCCCACGAATTCCATTGTAGTAGCTCAATTGAAACTTTTCAGTTGTCAAAAAGGAATAAAACCACATACAAAGAAACGCATGTATAGTTGCTAGAGGATTTCAGATCGTGGATAATCACCAATATGGGATTTTAGTCTAAGCAATCACAAAATACATTGATTGTAACCCAGCAAAATCTGGAGAGAGATTTCAGGGAATAGGAAGCAAACTACACTGTACACACATCTCTGTCAATAGACGGATCAATAGAATAGCACCAAGCTGATGATGGTGAAAGGCTTTCAATGCACTGTAAAACAAAACTGCAATTGCTGACCCGCATGGTGGAACATATACATAATTTTATGCATAATATATAATCCAAATAAGAACATATACCGTAGTTGAGGATTTGCCTGTTAAAAACGAGCACCAGCTTCTGCATCTTGACTACTTGTAACAACAGCTGAACGTCTCTGATCCCTAAAGAGGCGAAGAAGGGAGTGAGCCTGCATGAACAGAACCCCAATTCCCATAAACAATTAGAATTTAGGAATGAATTAGCCGGCAGAATAGTTAAACAATTCAGTTGAGATTTGCGCGGAAGCCATGAAATAGCACACCTTTTCTTTAGCCCTTGGAGTACCAGTCTGCGAAAGGGCCACTAGAGGAGGAATAGCACCCTCTTGCAAAACCATGCGCCGAAACTTGTTGCTATTAGTACAAAGCTGAAGCAAAGTTGCTGCAGCATTTTCCTTTCCCCTTTGAGAGCCAAGCTCCAGTAGCTCAACCAGAGCAGGGATTCCTGCTCCTGCTGCATCTTCACCAATCGCTTTACGACCTTCTGGAATGGATGAAAGATTGCATAACACAGCAACAGCCTTGTCTGCCATTCCTGTAGCTGCGTCCATGAGCTCAACAAGGTACCTTACAGCTCCAGCCCGTACAATCCTGGCCTTATTTTCATGACAAATTGAAAGCTTGAATAATGCTGTTGCCGCATCTTTTTTTCCCCTAAGAGATCCATTCCTAAGAAGCTCAACTAATGGAGGTACGGCACCTGACTGCCCTATCTTTATTTTAATCTCTTCACTCACTGAAAGGCTGAACACTGCAGCAGCAGCATTCTCTTTTCCCTCAGGGTTTCCCGTCTTTAAGACGTGAATCAAGGCATAAATGGCTCCAGCTGCAGCAATTTCAGTCTTGTTATCGTCATTGATAGACAAGTTTAGCAATGCGGTGACTGCATTTTCTTGGGTTTTCTGGTCCGAAGAATGTAGCAGAGTAACCAATGGCTTGATTGCTCCGCATCTTGCAATTGTGGTCCTATCTACAGAGTTATACTTTGCTAGTAAACGCAACTTTCCTGCAGCCGACCGTTCCAATTCCGGTGTCCCAGACTCTAAATCACGTATTAAAGTTGTAACTTGAAGCTGAAAGCTTGAAATATCACCTGCTGCTGCTGCTGCTGCCTCTTTTCTGTCATCAAAGGATTGCCTACATGACATTGAGGAGCAAGTGGATCCTGCTCTTTCATCTGGAATTTCTCTCTCTATGCTATGAGATGCTGATGCTGATGTTGCTGCTGCTGCTGCACCACTTCGGAAATTGGGGGGCATTATTTCCCCAGAGACATCACTATTCCCTTCTTCAGCTGTGGAGGCTTGCCCATCATCGAAACTCGATGCAAAGCTAGAATACGATACCCCTCGGTTGTGCCCTGTGACTGCTGGATGCTTAGGTGAAGGTGAAGGGGCATTCATACTCGCATCACAAAAAGTGCTTGAAATGCTGATCTCTTCGCTGATTTCACAAACGCTTTTTGTAAGTTCTCTTTGCGAAGCATTACCTTGCTCCCGAAATGATTCTTGATGACTTACACACAAAGCATCTGAATTGTTTCCAGGTGATTTATCCCTATTAATTTCAACAGACAGAAAACCACCTCTTCGATTGGACAAGTCCAATGCCGGTTTTGGCAGGATTCTTTGGGTGCAGCAAATGGGAAGAATTATTGATTGGGGCTTTGGAAAATTATTTGCTTCACACCAGCTCGCAATCAAGGCTTTTACGGTGAAATTGGGAATCAAATGAGTATGCTGAAGTGTCTGGCCTGTTTTCGGGCACGTGGTCATGCCCTGATCAAGCCATTCCTGGATATAAGCTCGTTCGTACGTCTGCCCAGATGCCACAATCACTGGATCTGCCATCAGTTCCAAGGAAAGAGGACAGCGGAAATCTGCTGGAATAGACACTCCCTTTTCATTTTTCAAATGCCTGACTTGTCCAAGATGATCACACATTTGTCTAAATGCACCACCAATCCTTTCACCGTAGAAGTTTAGTTTTCCTCCTTCACATGGAAGACATAACGTTCATTTCAGCCTCTCGGGGCTTATCATATGACATACATCCCACAAGTAACAATCCATTCAGCAACACTTGCCTATTCAACACAACGAAAAACAAAACGCTTACTTCATGCCTGCGAAACAATGGCAGAAAATATAAATTTCATTTCAACATGCAATTTCATGTTTTACATGAAGATTGCAAAGGAAATCAAAGATAAAAAAGAAACTTCAACAAATTAAACATATTACCAAAAATGAAAAGAAAACTGAAACCGCTAAAATACTCTGATTACCTTTTTTTAATACTAAAATCATAAATATCCATTTTATGTAATGATGAGCATGTTGTTAAATCTAGATGATGGTTTTCCTCGGCTTGTCATTTCGCCTATTAATGCAATGCATTAATTCAACCATGAAAACCCAAAATCAACTCTTTCCACCGTTTATCTCTAAGGTAGTGCCATTCCTGTTAATATATTCATCACTTGATGAACATGAAAAACTTACTCTTATGGTTTGCTAGTCACAGGTTTGATTTCAAGATGTATACTGAGAAATGTACTGCCTATAGGCAAGGTAAAAATAGATATTTAATAACTATGGTATCACATAAACAGCTGGCCATAGTAAATTATCATCAAATCCTTCACCTACCTTAACAGTCAACAGTCAACCCATCATAGATAGAATAAAGGCAGCAAGATACTGATAATCAACATAAAATACTAACTCCTTCCATACCTTTGCTTTGACATTGTGGTGGCTCAAAATTTTTCCCCAGTCATATACTATACTATCAACTCCAAAGCATCTTCCATAACTGCAACCGTAATATTAAACCCCTGTCAATAACAATGAAAAAAACCTAAGCAAAAGATGCATCCAAGAACATTGACAGCCTATGCAACTGTTGGAGATAATGAAGCCAGAGTCATAAGTTAATGACACATTTATATAACATTTATTTAATCAAATTGTTTAACAGGAGATTTTTTATAGAAAGTTTCAAGGAAAAGTTTATGCTAAAATTAGAACTGCAGGAGTTTTTTCTAATGGAAACCATGTATGGATGTCTATACAAGCCCTTAGTATGGTGGGAGTGGTTTGGCCTCTGAGCAAGGGTTACTCTATGGAAGCCTTGGCTTATGACATTGATCTACACTTCAGTCATTTTGGTCATCATCCCAGCCTTGTCTCAACAATATGTAATTGGTTACATGAATTCTCTCTTGCCATTCACCTCTATTAAGAGCTAAATCTTTATTTATCTGCAAGTTTCCCTATCATCTTCAACCTTTTTTGTTCCATGTCTTTTTGAATCTTTATCTATCTGCAATTATCTTCTTTTGTTCTTCCTTCTAGAACGAAGTATAAAAGAGCTACATATTGGATCTTCTCTCAAACTAGAGGGCAAGAGCCATAGTTTGCCAAAATAATTTTTATTCTAACATGTTTACGATTGATCTTGTGGAGGTTGTGTTTTATTTGTAACAAAAACTATCTTGGTTTAGAAGGTCTCCCTCATAAATTCTAAAAATAGTTGGAGGATATGGCCATAAAGCTAAATGATATAAGGTTTTGCTAAATACTCTTTTGTTAAGACGATAATCTCTGATCGAGAAACCCAAGTGAAGTTACTAATCGACTACCTACAGCTTCAATAAATATTAGATAAAAGATTACTGCCAAACAACTTGCATTAAAATTTGCACATAATTGCAAACGTTAATTAAAGAATGAAGAACAAAAACATTTTTTTAAAGGATATTTGTCACCTGGAAACAGCAAAAGAAAATCAGCATCCAATCAAGTTTTCACACATTTGTTATTGAAACACATTAAGAGTTTGTAGGAGCTCCTCCGGTAGGATTACTTGAGATAAAATTCCAGCGTACGATACCATATAAAGGAAAAGTTCTCGTAAAGGAAGTAAAAAGTTTTTTTCTTCTTAGCATTAAGCTCAGGTATTTCAAATAACAAACAACTACACCAACCCCAAGACCAAACAATGGTTGGATAGAAATGCTTAATGAAGTTACATAATATGAAGAGTAGATGGTTTTGTAGGATGGAATTGTAAATTGGGCAGCTTGAAACTTGGTAAGGAATTCCCTGTAAAGAGGAGGCACAGTACCGAGGAAAAGAAACCCAAGTGAAGTTACTAATCGGTTGCTTACAGCTTCAATAAAATTATATAAAAGATTATTGCCAAACAACTTGCCTTGAAATTTGCGCATATTTGCAAACGCTAATTAAAGAAAGAACAAAAAAAAATATTTAAAAGAAGATGTCACCTGCAAATAGCAAACGAAATCGGCATCCAATTAAGTTTTCACACGTTTATTAAAACAAGATTGGAACACAAAGGAGTTTCTAGGAACTCCTCCAGTACGATTAGTTGAGACAAAATTTCAACGTATGTACCATATAGATAAAATTTGAAAGTATGGTACCATATACAGGGAAATTTCTTATAAAGGAAGAAAAAAGGGTTTTTTCTTTCCTTACGTGGAGCCCTCCAAGATCATAGAGGGTGTTATATAGCATCAAGCTCAGACATTTCAGATAACAGACAACTGCACCAACTCTAAGACAAAACAATGGCTCGTTGAAAGGAAATAAGTCAATCAGCCCATAGGAATACTTTATGAAGTTCCATAATATGAAAAGTAAAAGGCTTTGTAGGATGGAATTATAAATTGGGCAGCTTGAAACTTGGTGAGGAAGTCCTGTAAGGAGGAGGTACAGTGCCACAAAACCAAACAGAAAAAAACAGGAAAAGAAGATACATTACAACAAAGTTTCATGCAAACAATACTTCTACAATGATCATTTTTTCAATCCAGCGACTCTAAATCACAGATCAATCAGAAGTTTAATCCAAAATTGCCCAGAATTGTAATATTGACAAACATAAAAAGATATCATATTTCCAATTTTCAAAAACACATGCAATTCTACTGAGAAAACAGAAAAATGGAAATAAGTAAAAACAACACTGGCAGAGGGTAAGGTAGCTTCTCTAAATGCAAAGTATATTGCAGTAATCAAAGACGGCATTTTGAGAGTATTTATTTAGTATTTCTTTTGGCCTTGGCAATTTACGATGGATAAAATTATAACATGAATGGATGGTTGCATTTGCCTGAGCTGAATTTTTCAAGTTCAAATGAAAAGAAATTAGTTTGATATATTCAAAGGGATGGAGAGATGGGTAGTGGAGCAGGTGTAGACGCAAATGCAGGTACCGAAGCAAGATCTAGTGAGTGGGTAGATGTTGGCGATGGTGGTGAGGAGGTCAGTCTCAATGCGCATTGGGATGGCACTAGGGGCAATGGCTTGGTAGCGGGCTTGGGGTTGCTAGGCGCAGGCTGGCGACCAGGGGATGGGAGCATCGAAGCATGCTCCCAAAAGGAGGGTGCAATGTGGCTACAGGTCCATGGGTTGCCTAGCGAAGGGGTCCACACCATGGAGCGTAGCTTGATAGGGAAGTTTGTCTCATCAAGGGCCCAACCAAAGCTAGATTTGGTTCGGAGGTGGGCCTCCAATGTTTGGGGTTGAAGGAGGTGAAGGTTAGAAGCCTCTTGGAGGACCTCCTATTATTTGTTTTAAGACAATGGAAGATTGTGACAAGGCTTCTTCTTCTTCTTCTTCTTTTTGGGGTGGGGGGTGGTTGGTGTTGCGTCGTGGTTTTACGGTGCCAATGGGCTTGCACTAACGCAGTAGCGACCAGGTGCCCATTGGGATGCGGATCTCTTTTTTAAGGCACCGGTCTAGATTTGCATCTCTGGGATTCCCTAGGAGATGTGAACTCCAGATTTTCCAAAAACTCTTGCCGATTTCTTTGGGGAGTTCATCTCCTTTGACAAATTCACTGCATCCATGGAGAGATTGAGTTTTGCTCACTTTTGTGTGTAGAGATCCCTATCTTCTAAGGATCTAGTTAAGGAAATCATCTTGGAACTTCCAACGAAAGAAGAGACAATCCAAGTTGAGTACGAGAACCTAGATGAGGAAAAGACAATCTATTCAACCAAGAGTTGGTTGTTCCATCTATGGGAAGAGTGGCCATGGGAAGGCTACTTGCCACCTTTGAGGCAAAGGTAAAGCCCCTACAAAGGTGCATGTGCCAAAAAATGGAGAATGAATACACATGGGGCACCAGGGCTGTGCAATACAGGCCCCAATGGCTACTGCTCAAGTGGTGCAAGTGTTGTGTGCTGTTGGGATTGGTGTGGGAGAAGACAATCCCCAAGAGGGATCTGTCACCTCCCTAGTTGCCTCCCCAACTAAAAAGGGGGTGGAGCTTCCCCCGTTGGGGAACTAGGTTTCAGTTGTTCGAGGGGGACCTATGCCCCTAATGTCTAAAGTGACCCCACTAGGTCTAGAGGATCCTAGAAGCTTTCCCGTTTCATCGAGCTCTAGCCGACCCAGGTGACCCTCTATAGTCCACTTGGTCACACATGAAGATTCTATCATGGAATTGTAGGGGTCAGGGTACGCCCTATAAAAGAAATACCCTAAAGGAGATTGTGAGAAGTGAAGCGTGTGACATGCTCTATCTGCAGGAGACGAAGCTACAATCATCTGAGGTTTATCATTTGCAATGGGAGGGGTGGAACCTGCAAATGGTACCATGTCAAGGGTGTGCAAGGGGCCTAGCAATCTTGGCTAAGCCATTGCTAAACTTGTTGGATTCTTCAAGCTGGAGTATTACGGTGAACCTCCCCTCAGTTGGGGTTTGGCTAACTAATTTCTATGGGACCCAAGTCAGGGGGCTTAGGTTGCAAGAGCTGAATTGGGTGGTGGCTCTGGTGCTTGACAAGAGGTGTTGGGTTATTGTCAAGAACTTCAACCAACGTCTGCATCCGTGGAAGAAGTCGGGGATAGACAATTCTATTCCTCTAGGGGCCTAGGAATTCCAAAGTTTCTTGGATATGCACACCCTCATGGACATGGAAATTGCAAATTGCTGCTTCACATGGAGCAACAAGAGACGCAACAAGGATCGGGTCCTTTCTAGAATCAACCAGGTTTAGGTCAGTTCTGAACTCTTGCTGCAATTTGATGTCCATGTTTCAAGGAAGGAGAAGCAAGTGTCGGATCATCGCTCCATTGTCTGTAGTCTCAAGAGGCAACACTAGAGGCCTCCTCCCCTGTTTCAGTTTGAGTGCTCTTGGTTGCTAAAACCTTGGTATGTCCTCTAGTGGAACAAAGTTGGGAGGCAGGGTGTATTAGAACACTAGGGGAAGACCCAAGAAATTTTCTCCGTGATGGCCTAGTCAAGTTGAAGTGGGCCATCAAGTCACAAACTTTTGGAGATAAATTTTTGTTTTGTGCCTATTGCAAGGATCTTCAAGCCCACCTGCGAGCAATCCAGGTGCAACAAGAACAAGGTGCACGATTAGACAATGAAGAGGACGACATCCTGAAACAGCTTCAAACCTTGGATCTGGAGGAGGAGATGCATTGGAAACAACAGTCTAAAGTTCGTTGGCTCAGTGAGGGGAATCAGCAAACATGGTTTTTTTTGTTACTGCTAAATCCAAAGGTCAGGTCAAGAACATGCTTCATCTTGAGCAGAATGGACTTACCATTAAGGACCCCCCAGAAATCGCACAAATCCTAGGGAACTACTAGGGGGCATTTGGAATAAGTTGTAGACGCTAACACTTTCTGTGCCAGTTCCGAGGGCGTTGGGTGTGGAGGAGAATAGGCTATTGTTGGCCCCTTTCACAATGTAGGAGCTAAACGCAACAATGACATCTATGAAAGCTAGTAAAGCCCATGGACCAAATGGGTGGAATACAGAATTCTTCCAAGAGTTTGCAAACCTTTTGGGCCGAATATCCTGGACACTTTCAACTTGATGCTGGCAAGACGATAGGTGAGATGGGAGCTTAATTGTTCTAGGATTGTCCTTATCCCTAAGCAACCTAATTCATCGAATCCAACGCATTTTCAACCTATTCGGGTCTATAATGTGCTAATTTGGATCTTTTCAAAACTGTTGGTACGTCGTTTGGTTCCTATCATGCCAAAGCTCATCAGGCAATACTAGGTAGGATTTATCCAAGGTCATTTCTTACAAGATCAAGTGATACTGATGCAAGAAGTTATTCACACTATGAGGGAAGCCAAATTTCCAGGGATGTGCCTAAAACTCGATATTACAAAAGCATATGATACAATGAGTTGGTAGGCGCTATCCACCAGTATGAGCATGAAAGGGTTCGATCCAAATTTCATTAGCTTGTGCATCCACATACAAGCTTCTAGGATGTTTTCTTTTGACATTTTGGGGAGGTTATGGGTGTTCTCCTCCCTTGGTAGAGGACTAAGGTAGGCGGATCCACTATCTACTTTACTTTTCATCATTACAATGGACATTCTTCAATACTATTGCAATGCTGAGGGTGTCTATGGGCTCAAGATTGCAAGGGTCAAGTGTCTAGCTAAGCACTATGCGGATGATACCATGCTGCTTTCCAGGGTGGTGGTTCTCTAGGTGTTGGGGGTTGACCAAGCTCTTCGGTGCATGACCCTGGAGCTTGGTTTGGAGATAAATCAAGGGAAATCTTCGCTTCATCTAATTAACATTAATGCTAGGGTGGGAAGCAATATTTCACAGGTGTTGGGGATCCTACATGGCAGTGCACAAGATTCTCATTTAGGTATCCCTCTTTTTGAATGGGGGAGGAAGCTTACATGGCACAAGCTTATTCAAAAGATGGAGGCTCGAGTGGGGCATTGGGTCAATCGCTTCCTTACTAGGAAGGGTAGGATTATTCTTGCTTCGGGGGTTCTCTCTGCCATCCCAAGGTTTGTGGCCTCGNATAACTTTATTTGGTCCAAGGGGAGAGGCGGTAGCCTAATACGTTTAATTGGTTGGGACATTATCGCATGACCTTGAGAAGCGGGGAGTTAGAAAATTTCAATTTCGAAGATGAACTCATGTTGGGGCATCAACAGTTGGTAACACAAGTATTGCAAAACCAAGAGGGGACCACTCAATGGGTCAAAATAATGATGAGAAAGTATAGGCATTGGGAAGTGGGCCCACCTCACTTGCTGCTATGGAAAACACTTTGCAACCATGCACAATTCATTCTGGCGCTAGCTTTGCTAGGGGAGCCTCCATGGTAGATCATTTGGAAGTTGTATCTGTTGGTGGACCGCTGGAAGAACATTTGGCAGGGCAAGTTACCAAAGAAAATTAAGACCTTCCCTTGGCTCATTGCACAGTACACTCTTCCCATGTGTGTGGTGTTAATGTAGCGAGGGTTACGAATTAATGATGAATGCCCATTATGTTCCGGTAGCCCCGAGACAATGCTACATTTCGCCTATCAGTGGTCATACATGTGGGACATTTGGCTGGCTACAAATTTGCATGGCTCTATAAACTTAACAAGGGACTATGAGGTGGTGCTTATACTGTGGGAGATATGGAAGATCCACAATTACACTATTTTTAGATTGTAGCAGGCTCCACTGCCAATGCAAGTCATGTTTCATGTTGTTCACGTGTGGCAAGAAGTGGCGGCTGCCATGCGTATGATGCTGAATTACAAGCCATCCTACACGGTCTACTGGGCTAACCAGGACCTATGGCGGCTTGTGGAGAGAGTCGGGTGGGATGAGGTTCTACCTTGCCTAGAGGGGGACCCAACGTGAGCAAATGATTCATTTTTCACTAATTAGAGTGGTGATGCTACCGTTTTTCACAGGACTCAAATTGTGCTTACTAAGGCAACGTTGGCCTTATACTTGGGGACCCCAACCATGGGTGAAACAGTGCTACCAACGATGCATGGGTTGCATGACAACAAAATGTTCTTTACTGGTGTCATGCCACATACCAGGAGTGGCCAAGTGCCAAAATTGGCACTACCACTAATTTGGAGACAAGTAGCTAAGCTGGTGGATGGCTTTTTTGTCAAATCTAGCAATGCATCCAAACTCTAGAGCACACATTTCACATTGTTAAAATGTATGCAACTTGGATGTCACATGAATCTACCCAAGTTTTTTTTTGGAGGCGTTGCATAAACAACGTAGAGGTCGGCACTCAAGATTAATCCTTGTGCTATGGCAGGCAGCATCACCAGGGCTGCCACCGAGGCCTACACCGCCTTGTAAAGTTGTTAATTCTCGTCGGCCGGCGCCGCGGCAAGGGTTTGCTTTTCAGCGTGTTGTTGAGGGTTCAAACACGCCAGATATGGCGGTGTAGGCTGTTGATGACCCTAAGGGTTCCGACATGATCGTGGGACAAGATACTTCAATGGAGACTTTGCATGGCAACGGAGGCGACAAAGAAGGCCAGAACAAATGAACGTAGGGTCTAGGAGGCTACGTGGTGTGCCAACAAGGAGGCGTTTCAACATGCACAAGTTCAATTGGAAGCTCAATTCAAGGAGAAAGAAAAACAGATACTACAACAATATGCACTAAGTGAAGAGAGTACTAGGAGGAGCTGCAACACGAGGAGTGGCAAGAGCTGGAGAGGTTGGAGCAAGTTGCCAAGGAGCGAGAGCAAGAGGAAGTGGAGCAGTTGCAAAGGCAGCTAGACAAAGCCCATGCCCAAAATGCCAAGATGTGGCTATGCAGTGGGCACTACCTCTACCTAGTGCTGAGCATTCACAGAGACACCACCTGGTTAGCTCTTCGCTGAAATATCTGAAGATTCTCATTCAAACTCCATCCTAATGGGAAAGGGACCGTTCATGATTGTGCCAGCAAAGAGGCTGCCTTCAAAGACTTCCAGGAGGCGGCCACCTTTGTCAACTCAGAGCACCATCAAGAGGTGCTAAATGATATCCACAATCAGGAAATTCCTTATTGCACCTATCTAAATCTGCCCAAATGTCTATAGTGGGTCTGGTCTCTAGGGGGATCCGAGGGTCCCACAGATTGTTTTTTAAACTTGTCTTATCTACTAGTTGTTGGGAATGTGTAGGGCAGTTCATGAGGCCCTAAGTTTTGCATGGTTGGTTGTTGGGTTGGGGTTCTATTTTTGAAAGATTTTGAGGGCCAATGGTGTGGCCGATTTTTGGGTCTTTTGGGACTACATGAAATTGCTTCAAAAAAATAAAACGGAAAATTTGTAAAAGAGCACCAAAATAATATGGTACAAATGATAAAGTAAGACCCATGAAATTTTTGGAAACTCTTGAAAGATAAAGTTTCTCTAAGCAATAACATTCTGTTTGCACAGATAAAAGGGTTCTACAAAAATTTGTTTCATCACAAAATAAATAAAATAACTAGTTGCATGCTCCTATATGTTTTCCAACTTGCATAAATAACTAGTTGCATGCTCCTATATGTTTTCCAACTTGCATATGATGAATTGGTGAATGGAATTGAGAAATTAGCTTCTGAAAAAAACTGTAGATGTAAAAGGATTGTATGCTGAATTATTAAACTATGGTGAAGAATTAGTCGAGAGAGGGACTTAGAAAATGTTTAATGAAATCTTTCAAAATGGTTTGACTAGACAATGGATGATTAGTACAGTTATTATGTTTTGTTAAAGAGGAGACAAATCAAATTTATATAGTTACTAGGGATCATGGTCAGTAACTCATTTGCAAAATTGTTAGGTACCATTTTGGAGGAAAAAATTGAGATCTTGGGCAAAAGGAAATAATTTACATGTAGTTTCACAAGCAGGATTTAGAAAAATGTGGTCTACACTTAATCATCTAGTTACTCTCATATATTGCATTGAACAAGTAAATGGCAAACAAGGTAAAACATTTATTTGCTTTGTGGATTTTACTAAAGCAGTTGACTTTATTGTAAGAGAACAATTATGGAGCAAACTTATCAAACTCAAAGTTCATTCTAGTTTACTCAATGCCATCCAAAATTTACGCAGAGAAATAATTTATGAATTAAAAAATGAAAAAACTACACAATCTTGTCAAAGTTTTATAGTAATATAGGAGTAAAGCAAGGTTTCCCCTTTTACCAACATTGTTTGATATTTTTATTAATAAACTAGAAAAGTTGGTTAAAGAGTTACCTCCAAATCATGCTATTAAAGTGGCTCAGTCATAATGCAACTTTTAATCTTTGTAGATGATGTAGCACTAATAGCAAATTCAAAAACAAGGTAAAAGCAATGTTCCGTCGACTACAAAAATTTTGTAAATGTACACAAATGAAGATGAATGCTGACAAAACAAAAATGCTAATTTGTGAAACTAATAAGAAATATTACATTTTCCAGCTAAATAAAAAAAGACTTGAGATTGTGGACCTATATAGATATTTGGGAGTAGAGTGCTTTCAAAATTATAAGTGGAAGCATTGTTTACCACAATGAGTTGCAAATTGCTAAAAGGCTTTATATACAATGAAGAACAAATGTAGCAATTACAATATTTGGACTTAGACAATTCAAAAATATCTTTTTCAAACAAGTGTAGAAACTATCATGCTTTATCGAGGTATGGTGTGGGGCCCAAGTCTTGATCAAAAGTCATCAAAGTAAATTGAAAAACTTCAAAAACAATTCTTGTCAGATGAACTCAAGGTGAAAACTCAAATCCGATATGCGATACTTTTATTAGAAGCTAACTTATTGTCATTAGAAGCTAAAGCAATCTACCAATTCTTAACATTCTACTTGAGTAATAGAAATAACAATATGACCTCAAGAGAGATCATCCAAAAATCTAAACAATAGATGAAGGACAATTGTAACTACAAAAATGGGGCATTGATAACACTGGTGAAATACCAAGTTCAAAATAAGCTTAGAAACTTGTTACAAAGAAAGTTTTAGAGAGATGGCAAAATAAGGCATAAATACAAGAAAGTTTTCATTTTACTAGCAAAATATTAGAGGTGGCAAACATGATGGAACAGAATATCTACACGCAACAATTCCAATATCCATAAAAGCACTAATTGGCAGAGTAAGAATGGGATTGCACCATCTCCAAGTTAAAGGTAGAAGAAGGAACAATGAGCAACATGACAACTAAATATATTGATTGTATTTACTACAAGTGGTAAAAGATGAGCAACATGTATTATTAGAATGTTGTGGAATAGAATTCTTCAGAAGAACATGGCATATCTCTAGTTGGTATTTATAGGATTGCACCATCTCCAAGTTAAAGGTAGAAGAAGGAACAATGAGCAACATGACGACTAAATATATTGATTGTATTTACTACAAGTGGTAAAAGATGAGCACCATGTATTATTAGAATGTTGTGGAATAGATTTCTTCAGAAGAACATGGCATATCTCTAGTCAGTATTTATATGAGATATCCAAGCTACCAGTGTTAGTTCTAGGGAACCATATATATGACATATTCAAGTTATACAAATATTGGACATATCTACTGTACTCAGAATTTTATTGCCACTGATGTATTTTGCACAAGTTCACTTGTTTGACAGATCCTTTGGGTCTGCACAAACCTAATAAAATATCAGTAGCAGTATCAAAATCACCTAGAATCATGACCTCGAATTGTTTCAAATCATATGGAATAACTTAGACTTGCAATTCAAACACCAACCCAAATAACATGCAGCCATATTGTAATCTTAAATCACTGGAATTGCAATCCCAATCGGTATTTCACAGGTATGGTACAAGCTATATATGATGGAACTTCAAAGACGCATTTTGCAACATGAAATATAAATTATAAAAAAATCATCAATATAAAGTTCGTAGAAGAAGTCATTTGCAGCCTGAGGTATATAAGAAAGAATAAAATTTGAAAGTGGTCACCAATATTTGCAGCAACTTGTTCAAAAGGGTGAATGAGACGGCATTGTGCCATATGATTGTGAAAACCATAAAAATTGTAGCATAGTGTATGAAAACATTGTTTTGAATATTTTGAAAACGCTTATTAATTTCAAGGAAATAAAAGCTGATGCATCCCAATCTGCGGATCATTATCTAAAATCATATTGTCAAGGAATCAAAGTTTGTAGGAAGAATTGCAGTGATGCATTGAAAATGCAGAAAAATGATTCAAGGTTGACCAAGATGTAAGTGAAGTTAGTTGAGAATAAAATTTGCGATGAATCAGACTGACCACTCAATATTGCAAAATTTGGAGAAACAGCACCATTCTACACCTATTGTCTACTTAGAAATGCCACCAAGAAAGGAGTCACAGCCTCTAAGGTAACAAGTGAAAGAAAGATTTGTAAAGACAGCTCAATTTCAAAACAGCTTTTCCGATTTACAATTGATCAAGTATTGGAAACAAATTCCCATCTACACCAGAATATTTTAGGACTGTAGGGAAGTGGTCTTGCTCAATAGTCAAATCTTCTCAAAAATTTCTACTCATACAATATACTGTTGTTTTCTTGTACCACTGTGATAGATTCGTGACTAAAATACTCTGTTAGTGCTCAAAACCTTTTGCAAATTTCCACTTATAAAATATCATCAAATGTTACATATTTTAACATTAGCAAACAGCCATAGCATAATGTTAAACGATGAAAAACTTTAATTTATGTATGAAATGTGTCTGACCACATAAAGTAAAATAAGAAAATGAAGTTTTCTATCAATGACTTTGGAACAAGTGAAAAAAAGATCTTATTAATGAAATAATATTTAAAATTTGAAGCACAACCAGACAGTCTTGGGATCTTCAGGATCAACCAAGGAACATGATTAAAGAATCAAAAACAATGAGAGTGAAAACAGAGAAAATAGAAGAACCGTCTCAAGGGTACCAAATTCATTATTAACCTTGGAAATAATAATTATAATCTGCTAAGATTCAAAGACCCAAGTAGTCAAGTTCTGTTTTATTCTTCACATAATCTTTCCGACCTTTTAGAGATAGCCACCATAATTCAGCTGGATTGCTTTTATCCTTTTAAGAGTCTGGCAAATTCTCTTTTTCCAAAGTCCAATGTTCACATATGTTAGCAAAGCATTCCAAACTTTATTAATATAACACATTCCACCCATCTAAGACCAAGCTGCTACAAGATTTTGTAAAAACTTTAGCAGTGCAAGGCATTGATTGGAACTGTTTAAGCTTTGTTTCAAAAATGAGAAGTTATAAGGTGACACAAAAAGATATGGTTGCCATCTTCAAAAGCATTCTTACAGAAATAACATATATTAACCATCATTTAACCTGGTTTCATCAAGTTATCTATTGTTAAAATTTTTCTTTTTTATGTCATTCAAAAAAACATATGAAATTGAAGAATCTGGCCAACTTTTTTGAAAAGAGTTCAGGCTTTATTAATATAAAATTAAAAGAAATATTTACAAATGAGATCAGTACACCTGTCAGACACCATTCAACGTGCAGGCACCTCTCTAACAAACCCAACGTGATCTCCAAGTGCCAACACCAAAACAGAAACCTTCACCATATCACGCAATCTCTCCTACCCCAAAACAAGGTTCCAAGACCTTTCCAAGCACATCTGGCATAGCGCAAGAGCCATACAGCACAAGCTCAACAACCCAGCCCAAAATCCCCCAACAACCAATTACCAAAACCCTCACCCATCCAAAAGACCTAACTCACATTGGGTTATCCGCAATTGCTGCTACTTCCCCCAATAGCCGCCTAAGCCAATCCCAAGCAGCGATCCCTCCCAATCATGAAACTCCTTCGTGCCCTATTGTGGCTCTTCCGTCCCCGGTCACATTTCCCTCTCAATCTCCGCACCAATCTACTCATGCAAGTCATCGTGCATGAGTTGCAGTCTCATCACCTCCTGTTGCAGCCAAGTCCTGCAAATCAGACCCTACAACTCTTCTCTTTGCCTCTCCGCCAGATCCACAGCCGTCTGCAGGTCCTCCTTGCAAGCCACATAGCAAGCCTCCCAAACCTACCTTTCGATGGCCCAAGCTTGCTCAACTACCTCCCTCCATGCCTTTCATACCTTGGCCAATGTCATGGACCCTTGCTCACGCCCCTCCCTAGTTCCACGCAACAAACTATCCTCGTAGCCCACCTCCTGGTCCTGGCCAGAGCTCAACTCAGTGCCCCCCCATTCCAACCCCCCCCCCCCCTTTCGGAGAATCCCAAAACCAAACGACAAAGGCACCAAACTCACCGTCAACAACACGCACCACCATTCCATGCTGCCAAAGGGCCAAAATAAGGCCCAAATGTCTCCCTAGTCTTCGACGCTCCAGGGAGTGCAAAAAGAAACACAACAGATTAACATGCACGTCATGCTTTAGGCAGTGCAAGAAAGCAAAATGCAAGCCCATTAGTTTTGACATGGTTCCAGATTGGACAAGGAACCTGTCAACCAACATCGTCGCCATCTACCAAATCGGCAGCAACATGGCCCTTAGGACATGACCACTAGCCATTTTTGGCGTTCCACCATGGAAAAATTCATTTGTGTACACATAGCTATTCATCATCAGTGGAATCTCCTCTTCCTCAACCAGTACACCTAACACCTCTACCACCACCGATTTGGTTAAGAGAATTCTCTTTCCATAGAATGTCATCTCCTCCCCCTCCTAGTTCCCCAAAAAAGTGTTGTCCACAAGGTCTAGCACTCCTTTGATCTGTGGCAGCAATTTCTCCCACCTAATCCATTAAACCAACATCCATAGCTTGCCATTTCCTTTGCAACCCTACACCGCCGACTCTTGATATTGTTTCAACCCCATACTATGCTCCACTTCCTCCCACAGCCACAACCCAACATTAGTAGTAGCAACCTCTACACTCTAAAGATCAAATTGTTGTTGTGCCTCCACACTACCTAGAACACTGTAGTCGCTTTTTCATCCCCGTGCAATTGGACTGGTGGAGCAAGCCCAATAGCCCACCAAGTGTCCATCATGTAAGCACATTAGCAGTAAATGATTAATGGTTTCATCAACTGCCATGCATAAGGGGCATCGAGGGTCAATATCTAAACCTCTCTCCTTCAGGAATCCCCTTACTGGCAATGCCCTATGCACAATGAGCCACTTGAACACCTTACCTTTTTCAAGTAACATGCCCTGCCATATGGCCATCCAGCCAAGAATTGGCAGGTACCTATTCTGGATTATTCTCTAGGTGCCTTGCCCAATAGTCTACACTCTCTCATCTACATGGCATGTCTACACAACTCCACCCAAAACCGCAATCCCCTGGCCCCAAGCTTTCACAATCAATACTTCTGCCATACAATGTTGATCCACTACGCATGTCACTCCTCTTGCGCCATCAGCTGATTTGCCAACCTCTACATCCCCAACAGAACTTCATCATTGAAGGTCAACATCCCAATTCCCCCTACATTCTTGGGTCTTTCCATTTTTTCCCAACAAACAAGGTGAAGCTTCTCTCCTCCCTTCCCTATCAAAGGATCTAGTCAATTTTCTGGACCACCCCCACTGGAGGACAAGCCATGGAGGTTGTAAACCTTGCCATTGTCATCAAGAACGACAAAACTAAAAGGATTTTACCCTTCTTGGATAGAAAGCAATTAGTCTAGTGTGCAATCTTCCTTTCTAATTTCTGAACCAAGGCATTCCATGTTGGTCTCTTATTCCATTCAAACACTGGCATTCCAAGGTAGGAATCCTGCAATGTCTCAGGCAGGATACCCAAAGTTTGGAAAATCCTACCCTTCACCTACATCTCCATATTGACCAAGTGCAACATTAGCTTCCCCTTATTGACTTCCAACCCCCGCTCCGTCTCCATCCGCGCCAACACTTTCTGGAACGCCGCCGCCTAAGGCACAACTACCCAAGAATGTGGCCAACTTTCTTTCAGAGAATAGCTTCCTTATTTACTTCATTTGTGTGTAAAGTGTCATAAGTCTAGGCAATTTGGTATAAGTGTTATTTTCTATAACCATGCCCCACCAACAATAGCGGGGGGGCAAAACCGAAAGCGCGGGGTGGGGGCAAAAGGAAACAGTGTCGTCGGGAGGAGGGGGGGCGGGCCCTGTTCCTGATCCCCTAGGGGTGAGTCGGCAACCAATGGCAGGCGCAGTGCAGGCGTTCCAGCTCATGGAGCAGATCCAAAGTGTTGCGGTGATCCTCGGTGTCCATGAAATTTGCCGCCTACTGGATACCCTGCATAGCAGACTCCCGCCTGCTCCGGTCCGCCGACGAATCCCCCGTGTCCGGGTGAAAGTGCACTAAGGTTCGACGGATATGTCTCCGGAGTTCCCCCCAGGAGCTCTCACAACTGATGCCCAAGATGAGGTACGGGCATCGCACCCCCCCTAGTGAGCCATTGCCGGGCACTGTGCTCGTGTGCCCGATCAAGCTATCTTTGCCTCTGCTCCTCCTCCTCTTGCAAACGCTCCTGCTCCACCCTCTCCTCCTCCTCCCGCGCTCTACGGGCCGCGTCCTCCTGCCTCAACACCTCCCGCACTTGGGCCCGAACTTCATCAATTAACCAGGCCTGAGCGGCCTCCACTATTAGCTCGTGCTGTCTCATCCGCTCCTGTTCCCGCTCGTGGATCTGGGCTTCCAAGTCGGCCTGAGCCTAAGCGAGGGCCTCGTGCCATTTGGCCTCCCACTCACGCTGCTCCGCCTCCCACACGTCAGCCACGACTCTCTGTTCGGCCTATTGCAGTTCTTCGTCCCAGTTTGTGCGGCCGTTGGAGGGGTCCAGCAAGGGGGAAGCCAGCCTAATTAGGCTAGCTAGGAGCGTCGCCCCTGTGCAAAGGTTGTCGTTGGCAGGGTCCAACAGGTCCCCCAGCTGGGCGAGACCAAGGGGTCAGGGGGGGCAGGCAAGGGTGACCCCCCGCGGGCGGTAGAGGACGACAGGCCAGGCACCCCCCAACCCCCCTCCACAGAGCCAGGATCAACCCCGAATGGCAGCCGTGTCGCTTAAGAAGGAGGGCCTCCAAGAAAAAATGCGGGAGGTTAACCTGGAGGCCTAACTTTAAACAACACATAAAAACAAAGTGCAGACTCTGAAGCTTGGACCCGTTGCCAGATTGGATGAAAAAACGGTCCACTAGATCAGCTGCCCAAGCCCAGAGATAGGGGAGGGAAGATCTAGGAACCTATCGGCTTTGCGTGCGTGGCACAGGCCCGTCAAAGAAAAGCTCAGCGTCCTGCAGGCCGCGGGTGGTTGGCAGAATGATTTCTCCAGCGGCCTGGGTCCCCAGACAACTCGCGATAGTGGATTTGGTGACGCGAATCTCACGTCCTTGGAAGACGGTCCAATCGCTGTCCCAATCAACGAAAAAGGCGTCATCCGCCAGATCTGGGTTGTCGACAAACCCCTGCAGCGGGGCAGACCAGCCGCACTGGGTTACCAACCGCCAGAGCTCCTCATCCTCCCGGAAGACGATGAAAACCGGCTAGAACGTCGACGTCACACCCATTGCCACCTCGATTTCACTCCACGCACGGCGGGCCTGAGAAACTAGCCGTTGGGGGGGGGGGGAGCCTGTCTTGATGTAACACTGTGGTTTCTTGCCTTCCACATCACCCATAAAAGTAGTGTGGCCCAAGAATCACCAGTGAGCTGCATCGGGGGGAGGGGGGGCGGGCCGCCGCTGCCGCGTGCCAAGTGGCACGCATTCAGAAGTAAAGCATGGGACATTTCACGATAAGTATTTCTATTTTCTGTTTGGTGATTCTTACACATGGAATATCTCACGGTAAGTATCTATTTGGTTCGGGTGGAGCTAGCATGGAGAGAGTGGCCAATTGATTTTAAAGGAATCCTGATGCATTATGCAACCATTCATTGTCTATAATAGTGAACTCCAAGGCACAATGGCCTTTAACCAAGCCCCATGGAGGGGTATTTTCTGGTCCTGTTAAACAACAGAAATTGAGACCATTCCTAGCCGACCTTGGTACCGAATTTAAGAAACAATAAATAAATCCTACAAGAACATTTCTGTTCGATTTTGGTTTTGGTTCAAATGAAATCTTATTGTGCATAAGTAGCCATGCCAACTTTGATACATTTGAAACTAAATTTTGGTGCTAGCTTCCACGAATTTCGGGTTGAGGTGGTTGTAGAATTTGGATTTGGTATTTGCCCTTATGAGGTGATTTACTTGGTTATTTAATAGTTGCACTTTTGCTTGGTGCTAATCTTTTTGGATGCAGCAAGCACTGTGCATTGGTATCTAGTTAACTAATATTTGATTCTAAAACCCCTAAAGGAATATTTGTAATTTATTTTCCCTACTCAGTCATATGAACTCACTTTCCCCTTTGTTTTACCTCATAGGTAATATAGGTATTAGTGAAGAT
Source organism: Gnetum montanum (assembly GCA_015680685.1). Classification (NCBI taxonomy): domain Eukaryota; kingdom Viridiplantae; phylum Streptophyta; class Gnetopsida; order Gnetales; family Gnetaceae; genus Gnetum; species Gnetum montanum. The sequence continues at coordinate 672,308 of MNCI01033969.1, read as the reverse complement.
AAGATACATAGCCAACAAGATGCTTAGACTAAATTTTATTAGTTTTCTAGCATTTTAGGATTTTTATATAATTCTTTGTTGTAATGTTTAGATTGACTTATTGTACTTTTTAGTGCCCTTTGGTTGTCACAGGTGTGTATGTACTTGCATGCCTTTGGTGCTGGCCCTATTTTTTCTTTTCAGCTGTTATTTTATGTTTTTAGAACTTAAACTCATAATTGGTATTTTTATAAAACGTTTTAAGATATGGTTTTTGGTGATCATTTCATACAATTAGAAGCTCCATGACATTGTTAATGCTATTTTATATTTGTTCTACTATAATTTAAATTCTTGTCTATTTGTTTATTTTTATTTGCACAAGCATTAAGATCATGCAAACTATTATTGCTTACTAACAAAGGTAAGTTTTTGCATACAAGAGACTACTAATATTTTGATATAAAATGTCTTATTTTATTTTTCCCTTCACACTTGTTCATTGTATGCCTACTACTTTGCCTGTCATTTTCCTTTTAGCATCTTTTACCATTTTTTGTTTTAAGTTGCAATATTTATTTTTTTAATGTAATGTCTTTCTACCTTAAGCTCAAGTTAGGAGGTGTTAAAAAATAATTCATGCATCCTTGTCTATGAGGCTTCAGCTACACTTGTGGCAACCAAAAGCAGTCTGCTAGCCTGCATCTATCTTACCTTCAATTGGATGGAGGTGTTGATGATTTGGAGAGCTATTGTTTTCATGGACCTACGAAGGTGAAATTCAAGAAGCAGCTTGCATCCCACTTGAAAGCATTGATGAGAGCAAAATTAAAAAGCTTGATATGGTTGACATTTCCATATTCAATAGGCAATTAAATGATGACCAACAACTTCGTGTTCTAACATTTGTCATCACTTGTGAGTTGCAAGGGTTGAACAATGAGTGGCAGAAACTTTGCCTTTTTCCTTATACACTCACTGATCATGCTAAAACGTGGTATCAAGCTCTTCCAGCCAATTCCATCTCTTTTTGGGCAGCCATATTAAAAGCTTTTAATGTCAGGTTTTAATCCTATGCTCAAGTTTCAAGTCTTAGAAAGTATATAGCACAATGGAAGTAGGATACTAATAAATCATTGGATGTGGCCATAGAACAATACAATTACATGCTTAATTAGTGTCCAAATCATGGGTTAAGCAAACATAAACAATTGAAGCACTTGGTAGGACTATGGCCACAAACCTGTAAAAGGGTGGATACGTATGTTATGGGCAATCTACATCAAAGGTCAGCAGCCCAAATTGTAACAGTGCTGGATGTTGTGGCTAAATTAGAAGGTGAATGACATAAGCATGCGAACGTAGAGGAAGTCAACATAGATCCTCAATATCAGAAAGACATGAAAAGTGTTGAATGTAAGATTCAACCTTCTAATATTGTTGAAGTTCTTGTGCAAGAAAGCATAAGAACCAATAAAAACTTTAGCAAACCTTGCCAATGTGGTTGACCGGGTTTGGGATGAATTAAATGAAAAAATGACTTCAAGTCTCAAGGATTTGAAAAACAAAGTTATTAAAGCAATTATGAAAGCAGTTACACCAAAAGCCAAGATTGATGAAAGAAAGATAAGTGGTAAGAGGCCTTACCCTAATTGGATGTCTTATCCTTGTGGTACATTTCTTTTGCCATAACTACAAAATCAACAATGGATGGGCCCTAATCCTTGGAACTTGGCACCCTGGAGTGCCACCTCTGCATCACAACAATCTTCATCATGCCATCCTTCTTCCTACAATGGAACTCCATAGGCTAGGACCAAATGCATCAAGCAATGTCCCATCATTATGCACCATATCCACTACAACTATCTCAGCAACCACAAGTCCAACAATACCCAACATGCCTCCCTATACCATTACAAGGGGGAATTTCAAATCAACCATAGCAAGAACAAGTTCAATTTACTAATGCAATGTACTACCCCCAAGCTCCATCCTTATACACTATTGTGCAATACCACCATAATCATATTCCTCCAATGACCAGAAATTCATCACCTCGCAAACAAAACTATTTTCACAAGAGAATGAAGAATATCACTGTCAACGAGGATTCTTACTCATCTCCTTCACAATCATCTTCAAAGAGATAGGACCAACGAGGCCATGTTCCTAGAGATCAAGCAATTGAAGTTTCTACTGCTTCAAATAAGGACAATGGTAGATTATCCACAAGTAGGGAAAAGGAAACTTCATCTTTGGAACTCAACCATCAAGGCTGGCACCTAAGTTGCTATAAAGAATCTCAATCACCTCCTTAACCATTTGGTGATGTTGATCGAAAAGTAGATTATCAAGTGCTAGTCGTGAACTAGGTCACAGGGGAAGAGGCCTTCATGTTTATTTTTCCTATTAATGATTAATCAATTTTGATTTTCATATTCTTTTAAGTGTGATTTTACGTGTTCATGGGTAATCAATTCATCTACTTTATGAATGTTTGCCTTGAAAGCCAAACGGTGGATGGGTGAGCTTACAAATGCGATGATAATGCAACAATGCTGAACAGGTCCAATGTGGAAGTTTGGTTAATTGAATTCACAAACAACACAAATTCATCCACCCCCTTGTCTTTTACTATATTCAATGAGGAGCTGGATCTTGCACCACAAGTGGGGATGTTTTACTACTAGATCCAAGAGGGTCTAGTGGGCCTAGACTTTTAAGGTGTGAGCTCTAAAAACCTAAATGAATACTTGGCAGCGATTTAGAAAAAAGTTTGTCATCAAGGGACCTCATGAGCATTAAGATGAGTGTTGATCGCAGGTTACCTTTCTTGGTGAGTATTTTAAATTTTGCGGTATTTACATGGGTTGTCTTTCTCAATGAGTATCAGATGATTATCAAGTTGTCATTCTCCATAAGTGTTGTCTATTTTTACGGTGCTTATGCAGGTTGCCTTTCTCAGTAAGCAACCAAATATGTAGGTTGCCTTTCTTGGTAAGTATCATTCATTTAGTTTTCATTTTGTTTGGGTTTTGGAGTGGCAGTGGAATCTTTCAAACATAACTATGATCTCTCTTTAGAAGATAATTATCAAATTTTCAAAGATGTCACTTTTCAGCTACAGCTTCAAGTAAGCACTTAGCAACAGTTTAGGAAAAAGTATCCCATCAAGGGACTCGGTGACCACACTAGCTAGAGGAGGTTTGTGATTTCATGAACATATGCTAGCCACATTCAGCTCCTAGGCAAGCTGCCCACTTCATCAAATGCATGTCAAGGACTCCAAGTGGTGACCTAGCACTCCAAGCATTTCCAAAGGACTGATTTTCTAAAAGTAATGACTCTCTCCTATTTTCAAAAGGAAAAAAAATAAAGAGAGGCAAAAGAAGAGAAAAGGAACGAAATTAAAAAATAAAAGAAAAAAAAAAGGATGAACTAGGGGAGATATGAGCAACATATGTTTCTTTGACCTCTTAGCTCATACAAATTGGTATCATTACCATCCTCGACTAGAAACCTTTTGGTTGTTCACAATTACCAAGAAAATGAGTTGTGTCTATGCCCCTCAAATTGGTGCTTTTACCATCTAGACAAGATGATAAGTCCACAACCAACTTGCTAGGTTGCTTAACAAGACTAAACAAGTGTAAGTCTATAACCATCAATCAATGTGCTACCCTAACTCTATTGGCTTTGAAGATCTACAGGCTACTCTCAAAGGGAACTCTGATAAAGTTAAATGTTGCTTTCAATAAAGTCATGATCCACGAGTTAAAATTTTGTTTAACCATGATAGTGCATCCCTATGTTCATTGTCTATGCAAACCACAATGTGTCAATTTGATTGTTCTAGTGTAGCCAAAGGGACTAAAGAGAGGTGTTCAGCTACATCAAATTCAAGAACCTACCCTACATATATGAAAGGAGGGAAAAAACCAAATCGGTTTCTTGGGCTTCTAGATGATTTTGCAGTACTTCAGTTGATCTAGGTTCATCAAAGGTCAAACCATGCAATAATCAGAACTAGATGGCATTGGAAGCAACGGTCCTACCTTGCATCTCTGAGGGGGGACTTGGAGGTCTATCCTCATTGATTGGATGAGCAATGATGAAAGAAACCAACAAAAGATCCCATGTGGAGTGTGGTGAATGCTCTCATGCTCCAATGAGCTAATTGAATTGTTAGCTAAGATCCAATGATGTTGCATTTCCCTTTCTCCTCTCTAGTGCATTCAATTTCCCCATCTCTCTTATTAAACCATTTTTAGTTCACCGTTGCACGTGTAGGAAGTCAGTCAAGGTGAAGTAAAGGATGAGATTTGACCACCAAAAGTGGACTCACATTTAATGTTGATGTCTCACTGATTTTTGAGAATCCATGCATCTCATCAATGGGATTCACAGGGGCAAGAAAATGTAGGAGCTTGCTATGGAAAGAACCTACTTGCAAGCTTTTGGTGGCTTAGCATTGTGAGCAAGTGAGCTCAATGCATAATTTCCTATGGAATGGTTGTGATTGCATTGCATAAAGCACTTAATTGGTCTCATGATCGAGTAAGCAACAACCCCATTCATATTAATGGTTGACCAGGACATTTATTTTATTGCCCATACTACATCATTTGATTAGTTTGTGGATTTAATTTAAATATTTATTCAATTTTAATCCTTTATGGTTCCTTATGTTTGCTTCCATTTCTCTGTCTATGATGATGAAATTTCATGACTTTCTAAGTTTCAGCTTTGTTTCCGCAGTATGCACGGTGATTAAAATGTTTTAAAACCTTTTTCTTTCTTTTTTCTTGTATGGCTTGTTCTTGGGTGTTTGGGTGGCATTATTTTTTTATTTCATTTTAATTTTCCTTATTTTATTTTTATTTATTTTATTTTGCTTTTGTTTTTTTAGGAGAAAGGCTAGGCTCTATTATAATATAAAAGATTTACAGAAACAGGGGAGAAAACCCCCTGAGAGAGAAAAAACATCAAAATTAGGGGTAGGGGCTCCCCCTATCTCCAAAAGCCCTGTAACAAGGCAACGGAACAACAAATATGACAAACGCTGTTAATAGCAGAAATAGAACAACAAATATGACAAATCCCAAAAACTTGACACAATTCCCTTTATAAAAAGGGAAACACTAACACATCATCATTGAAAAGGCAAAGATCTACAATCACAATGTGGCTTCTCCTTGTGATGAACCATATGCACAATCTCCCTATGTTCTTGGGAGGTAAAAAATCCTGCCACCTCTTGGATAATCTTGTACCACTCCTCCCGCCTACCATGTTTTGCCTTGGCCAAGTGTCCAGCTTTAACTAGGTGCAACACAAAGGACATACGCCTAACACATCTTGTCAAATCTTACCAGGGTGTGCTAGCGCTAATACCCAAAATGACATATTTGCACTCCCTACCCCTAAACCAATGTCTAGCATTCAAAGCATGATTCTCAGCAAACCTCTCCTACACCTCACACTGCTCTTACGCTTCCAATTCCTGTTTTTCAGCCTGTTTCAATTCCTGCTGCCTAGCCTCCTCAACCTCCTTGAGGAGGTCCTCCTACATTTGATAGCAAAGGTTTTCCTCCAAGAAACTATTGTTGGCATTGTTGCTTCTCTTGCTCAATGCTTCTTCTTCGCTATGCCTCCCACTTCACACTCAATTCAATGTCCTCCATTGCCTCTTGGAGTTCAACCTCAAACTTGGCCAACAACTCCTTCCTGATGGCTTCCTCCATTTCATTAAGGTGTTGCTCCAACAAAGGCTACATGTCAACTTCAAGTTGTCTTTGGATACAATCAACCAAGTGGGGGGCTTCATCTAATCCAAGGCTAAAAGGGGCATTAAAAAAAGGGATCGTGTTCAGCCAAGGTTGAGGACCTAACATCTGTGGATGGACAAACCCCATCCTGAAAGGCACATGACACCAAGGAAGAAGACCCATTAGTGCCACAGAGGCGGCAATGATAAAATTTGGAGAATCTATCAAGCACAATAGGGTTTGGGTTCATCTAGATGTGGGGTGCCCGAGCAACCTCTCAAAGAGCCAGGATGAGGCCCAAGTGCGTTCTAGGTTGTTTCCATTAAAAGACCACAAGGAAAAATTTGAGCAAATTGACCTATCTCCTTAGTTGAAAATAGCTCAGAAGGAAAAATTGGACACATTGCAACTTTGAAGAACTGCCTAAATGGGCAAAGTAATGGTCTACCAGTTTGGTAGCTTGCTGCCAAATGATGGGGAGGCACACCTTAAGCATTTGGCTGCTTGAAATCAAAGAAAGTCAAAGCATCATGTGTGCCTCGAGGAGGGTAGGATAATGTCTCCTCCAAGAGAAAGCCCTAGGTAGTTGTAAACTGCCTCCTCAATAAGGTGTATTTGAATCCCCCTAAAAGTGGTCTTAACAACCCTCCAACACCGGAAGAACTATATCGCCTAAAGATCTAGCTTACCCTTAAGCTGCAACAACAGGTCTCCCCATCTAACAGCCCAAATCATATATCATATAACAAAGTTGTTCATTTGCTTGAAATTAGCTGCAATCATGTTCAAATGTTGACATAACACCTATTGCTATAGTTTCTTTCCAAAGCCACCAACATAGCAATAGCAATAGAATAACATGGCAAGATCAAAGAAGCACAAAAAATGCATGTATTTCCAATTGTCCAAATGTTCCAAACAAGAAGAATAGATGAAGAATCTCCCATAAGCTACATTAAAGGATGCAAATAACTAGATGCTCAAACTTGGCAAAAATAGTAACTATTAAAGCAAAGATGTTCTTGGGATTCATCGACTACTTACAGACATAACGGACAATGTGTGTTTATATTGAGCCCATGACAGTGAAGGAAATATCTCATTGGGATAGCACCACAGTAAAGGAGACAAAGGAAACCTTTACCTTTTCTAGGATATGACCTTTCCAAATTATTTGGCATCCATGCACCAGCCTATACTTTGCTGCTCTAAGTTTCTTGTCAGTTTAATCCAATGAGGACTATTGCATAATAATATAGTACTGCATCTACAAGCTACATCAAACAATGGAGTCATGTTGATTTGATACCCAAAGGGTGTACTTTCTTCTAACGAGTTGTACCCAAAGGGCTTCATCGTCATTAGTAATTCTTTTGATCAAGTTGAAATGCCCAAGCATGATGCAATCCTCAAACAATGGTACCTCCAATTTTCCTACCTGCCATGGCCTCGCAACCTTCTCCCAACCCACAAGATGCATGTTGGAGCCCATATTCTTGTCATTTCTTCCCACCGAACGATGTTTAAACTTAGATCTTGTGGTATATTTCATCATTGTGCCCATATTGCAAGTGGTAATGTGTATTTTACTTGTCCAAACCAAGTGTCTCGTACCTCGGTTGTGGGGGAAATGCACAACCAAGTATGATTTTTGAAAATTTTGCTATCACATTTTGCATACCTACATGTGCTAGAATCTTAGCTATGATAATGTTTCACATATTGTCCTTGAGTTTTAAACTTTTTTTCATTCTTGTTAGTAGTTTTACGCAATAAATGTGTAGAATCTTCAGAAGCTTACATATTTTTTTAGTATTTTTCACAGTGAATCAGCTTCCAATAATTGCATCCCATGCACCTAAGGCCATGACCATATGAAATCAAAGAACCTCAAAACTCAATGGTGGAACTAACTAAAAGACAAAAACCATCAGAACCAGCAATTGAACTCAATTGAGCTAAATAGCTTAACTAAGAAGATGTGGAGGTTATCAATCTTGTTCCCAAGCACCAAATTTGGGATGTGCCAAGCAACAACCACTAGGAGAGAAGCCAAATGATCCACTAGCAAATCCCATTGATCTAGAGGACGTCCAAGAGAAGGTTGGAAGTCACACAACATGAGCTCAAGCAAGTAATTTGGCATCGTAAGTAGTGCAAATGAGATAGCCACAAACTACATTTGGCACCACTACAGGAAAAAGGACTAATGCAAGACCCAAGTACAATTCTCCAAGTGAAGGTGACAAGCTTAGAAGAGCAATCCCAAAGATATCTAGCATACCCTCAATACACATCAAGCATGCTAGGAGTTGTCCCGCCACAGTCACCAGCCCATGTTGCTTCTTCTTGAAGTGGCAAGTCAATCCTTTGTCATGTATCATATTTTTTTTTGTAGCTTCTTTGTGTCGACCATAAGTAAAACCATGTCTAATCCAAATTTTATTGTTGTAAGCTATAAGACTAGCTTAATTCAATCATTTAGGAATGATGAGGCATCCAATGGCAATTTTATATTCCTTTGTAAACTTAAATGTATAAAACTCTTTTTGTATACTAAGCTTACAATCAAAGCTCGTTTCAAAGTGTGATACCACGTACTTGGTGGCATGAACCTAGGGGCACATACCTAGTGACACATGCTTGATGGTGTATGCCTCATGGCACATCACTAATAGCAACACCCTAATGATTGTCACCACCCTAGTGCATCACCACACCTAGTAAATCAACACCCTAGTATCACCACACTTAGTGTGTCGACACCCTAGTGTCAACAAACCACTTCTATTACAAGTCCAAAAACCATATATATCCAAGTAGGAGAGCCCAAGATAATCTTTGATTTTCAATTTTCTTTGAGGTAAGGAGCTTCTTCTCCTCCCTTGGGTAAGTGGGCAATTTATGTTTATTGTGTATTTTCAATTATCCCTTCACCATGCAATGAGACTCTATCAAAGTGTTGTCATGCTTTCATAGCCCAAAACCATTTGGTCAATGCCAAGTCAAGTGTTTACATGATGAATAAAGCTCAATTTGATTTTCTAATTTTATTTTATTAAATATTGAAGATGATATCTTGTTAATGAAATTATTTATTAGATTTATAAAATTATATTTAAATTAATCTTTTTAGATACGTTAGTGTAGTTATGTGGAGCTTGCAACAATTCAACCTTGCCCAAGGAGGTCATAGCCATTTGGAATGGTGTTGGTCCATTGAAGGTGTGATTGAGGAGATTTTATCACTTTTGTGTGTTCGTGTCACACCTATCCCATAAGGGATTGCAACATGGTTTGTATATATGTTCGATTTTTGCATCATGCCTATCTCACAAGAGATAGTGATGCAAGGGTGTGTTTTATTTCTCTTTTCATGTGCAAACATTGCATCTATCCTATAAGGGATTGCAACAATGTGTGTAGTTAATTATTTATTGTTTTATTCTTTATTCATAAAATACATAAAAATTATAAAAAAAATATAACAATATCATCTCCCTACCATGGCAACATGCATTTTTTCACTAGTATTCTATGTACCGTAACATTTTTAGTTATTGAGCATAACAATATACACAAGCAAACCTTGCAAGTCACATTCCCGTCATCTTCAATGTTTACAACAATGATGAGCAATGAGTATATCTTATGCCCAACCATATGAATGACAAGCATGCACTAGCAATCCGGTCAAATTCCGTGGACTTAGTTCCTAAGTTCACCTAAAGTCAAAGATTGTGAACCAAATGGTCATGTGATCATTGTCTTCCTAACTCACACTTGTGTGTGCTTTACGTATGGTTAAGTATGAGTTAACGCATATCATATTTATTTTTATTTTTATTTTTATCTTAAGTCCTATGTGTAAAGATGAATATTTGACAATCAACTATTTTAACTTCCTAACTATTCTAAAGGCTAAGTACCCTAACATAAGTAGTCATTCCCACTTTCCGTACACATCTAAACTAGTACTAACACTACTGGGTTACCAAGTGACGATGACTAGGCATACCAAATGGCCACTACTAGGATGACCAAGTCTTGTACATTATGCTTGAAGTGGTCGTACTTATGTTTTTATGGTTAAATGCATTAATTCCTTAAGACAAGAAACATAAAGTTCTTTAAGGATGAAGTGCAAAATAAGAAGGATTAAACTATCTCTAAGTGCTGCAATGAATATTCACATCTAAATGTTCAAGTACATGATGCTTGAATAAAGATCCATACAATCTCTTTGATTCACACTACAGGCACTCAAAGGAAAATATTCTAACTCTAGGGAAAGCAAACTGCGAGGGCTTAGCTACACTATGGACTTGACATGTCATAAATGTGGTTGGTGTGCACATCTATATAGGCTTGACTACATCAGAGTCGATGCATGTCACCATGCATCGATGGGGATACGTTGACAGGGCTGCATTGATGCATGCACATCAATGCAACCATTCAAATGACACTTCATCATACAAGTATGCATTGCATACCATTGATAGACCTCTTACAAGCTCAGCCAAGTGGCCCCTATCACAAAGATAAACGTAGGGCATTATAGCAAGGTACATTAGAAAACTTATTATGAAAAGACCACATGTTACCTATAAGTCAAAGGAGTTTTTTATAAACTTGAAGAAGAAAGATAAATAGAAATGAAGTTGAGATAGTATCATATCAATGAGATGTCACTTCTTGTATGTTCCACATAGGGACATAGTAAAAATAGACATTGAGGTACTATGATGGCAAATACACAACTGGCTGTAGGAAATTGTCAAATTCTTCATTTACCTTAATGGTCAACCCATCATAGATGGCATACAGGCAACAAGATGATGATGGCATAGCCTGTTGTAAAACTTGTCGCTTGCATCCTACATCCACACATTCAATCCCAGCAGGTTTGTACCAAGTCATAAATGAATTATGTGAAAAAAAGAATGAAACTATCCAATGCATCCATTGTGGTTTCATCTCCAGATGGCATAATTCAGTTTCAGTTTCATAATTCCGTAACATGCTTGTAGAAGAAATACATAAACTTATAGTGATACCCATCTCAAATGTTTACATTTAAAAAAAAAAAAAACAAACCCATACCAAACATTATATTCATTCATGATTTCATGATCCATATATGCTTATGTAAAATAAAGATTATGCATACATATATCTAATTCAGATAAATTCACTTTCTGATGTGACTCTGAGATCTTTATCTGGTCCCAGCTACACCATTACCTGAATATTACATATTTCATATTTCTGCAATGATAAGACCTTAGTAAAATGCTTCTACGGATCAATTGTTATTGAACTGTGATTTTTAGAAAAAAATTGAAATTAATCCATTTTAGACTTGGTCAGGATCATCATAATTAACAAATAAAATTTATAATTTTGTTCAAAGTGATGTGTAATAATTAAGAAACACTCATTTTACCTATTCATAAGAAAGGATACAACTCAAGCATGGGCTGTCAGCCAGTTAGTTAGCTCACACTACTTTATACGGAAAGGTATTCAAAGACTAGTAGCAGCACCTTACGCCAACCTAGGGGCATTATTCCAAATATATTCCTAATTAACACTTTACCCTCTAAAAGAAAAAGAAAAGCTACAGCTCTTTCACTAATACTCCACTAAAGTTGACCTACTGCATTGTTCCACTATAGTAAGATTTACAGTTGGCAAGAACAAGACTTCCAATGAATTACTATTGATACTTACCTACTAACAAAAAAACAATGTAAGAGGAGCAGAGGTGAGCATGTTAATGACATGCAGGAAACCTCACATAAAACCAACCAATAAGTAACAACAGTGCCTCTGCAATGTCCCTGTACGAGACCTCCGACAGATAGGCCTACTAAATCATTAATATAACTAGAGAACAACGGTTTCTCAACCCTAACTTTAGTTATTCCCTGAAAAGAATTACACAGGAACTGCTGGCAGAATTTATGCAATCACCCAAGTGATCAAAAAGTTGTTGATAACCTTGACTACTCGCATTTTCGTCTTCCGAACGAATTGAAGCAAAGAGAACCCTAATGCTGCAGCTCCCCGCCATTCCGCGATCAATCCATTAATTTCTTATAAATCGCAATCAACAAGCGAAAGTGAAAGCGAAAAGCCAACATCTGAATCCTACGAATGCACAGCAGTGGAACAACAGAAACAAGAAGATGCTGGGAAAAGTAATCCAAAACAAGAAACCCACCTCGATATTGTAGATTTAGGCTCTGTACTCGCTGCTGAGTTGGAGCAAAAGCAAACCCCAGAAACGTAAAACATGCCAGCACTGAAACAGCAGCAGCAGCAGTAGCATGCAACCCATCCAAGAAGAATCGGTTGCCCTTAAAAACAAACGAACCAACAAAATAACAAAATGGATTGGATTGGATCTTTTTGTTCTAAACAACGGAAGAGAGAACCACCGAAGAAGAAACTAGGCCTTGTGCAGCGTGGGCTTTTATCTCAAATCGGATTTTCTCATTTGCGTTGCTGGGTTGTTTGGTTTCGGATATCGTTTGCTTCACGTGCTCTCCTGCGAAAAATCATCTCAGGTCTTTGTTCCTGTATTAGTCTACAGTCATCTTCTTTCTTTCTTTCTTTCTTTCTGCGTGTGGCGCACACAGGCTGTCTCCCTCTTCGCTTTTCTCTTCTTCTCCTGTGTTTGATGTTTGATTCTTCGTAACTCTTATAATGGACCATTTCAACGCTGATTTAGACAAATATGCTGGTCATCAGCAGCCTGATTATCATAAATGAGTGAATTAGCTTTCCCCATTATATATGAGTGCCACCGACCGATCCTGCAGGCAACCTTTTCTTTATTCATTCACGCAGGGACTGTGATTATGATTCTGAACGACAAATACGTCTCAGGTGAGATCAGGTCAGGCCTTTTCCTTGCTTAATAAATGTTGGGCTGGATCGATGAATGGAATTACTGTGGCTTTTGTGCCGCACTTTGTGACGGTGCTTTGACTGCAACGCACGTACTAAGATGGAAGCTTCTTTTGGAGTTTGAAACTCCCGTTCGGTTCGGTGTTGTGCGTGATTGATGTTCTTATTTGATTACTTCTTTGAATTTCAGATTCAACGTTCGTTGAGGTTGGTGACATGGCTTAGCATCTAAATTGGTGTATATTCAATGTTGACAAATATGTGGGTTAGTACCAATGATTTCATCATAAGATCATGTGAATGCAATTGATCATTTTTTTACCATTTCTAATAATTTTCTCTTCTCTTTATCAAAACTAGAATTTATAATTATTGATTTTTTGTTATTAAGGAAAGCATATTCTAGTGTATTAAGTAAGATCCTTAGTTCTAGCGATTCTAGTTCATATTTTTCTAGTATCTCTAAATTATTCTATTAAATATCCTTGACTTGTTAAGATTTTGTGTAAGGAGGTATCTTCGTATCTTCTCTATTTTACCTATTTCTTCAACATATGCACTCGTAATTTTATTAACTCATTCCATGCATACGTTTAATCTTGATTCTTCTTTATTAATTAGCCATTGGGTGTCATCTTGTCTAGTGATTGCTGCATATAGACATTGTCGTACACACATATCCTAAACACATTTGTTGCATGCTAGAATGATATCTTGTCTTGTCATTCAAACATTCTTCACATTACTACACCCATTATCATTGTATATGATACATGGAACTCTACGTCTCTAAATAATCCTAACTTCATCCTCCTTAGAAATTTCCAAGGATAAGTCCCTTATTCCAATTTTAGCATCAAGTTATTATAGAAAATTCACCTTTATTCTTTCTAACATGCATAACCAAAAAATTACCAAGATAAGACTAGCAACTTACAGTAATTATGACATCTTCCACTATCCTAGTAGAATAGCAATAAACTGGTCCACCAGCTCTAGTTGGATGTTACATATCTTGAGAAATGAGACTCACTCCTAACCTAGAATCTAGTAGAGCTTTACATGGCTTGTGTCATGCTATTTGAAGATAGATTAAAATGACTTTCTCAATCTATCCTTTTCTTGGAAAGTGCACCTACTTTTATCCAATGTGTTATTGTTTGTATAACCATGACAATTCTTAGGTTCTTTTTCATTCAAGTGGGAAGCACAATATTATCTAAGGACTTTATGTGAAAGCAATAGGAGTAGATGAAATTCCTATCCTTCAAATCTTTTCTAGACTTACCCTAAAAAAGGAACATTTCCTATGAATCGATGATGTCCTCTTATGTAGTGACTACCATGGTACAACTTTTCTCTTGTAGCTATGTTGGGCAATTTCCCTTGCATGACTAGCAATGGTACTCATGATAGAGGATTGGGAGCTTGATAGGATGGACACACTGCTAGTTGAGATATGCAAGAATGTGCTTTCATACATGGGATTGTAGGCCTATGGTATTCTACTATATAGCATGGAGAAGAAGTATGGAAGGGAGTACTTCCAAGATATATAGGATGTTGTACATAGTATTTGATGAAGTGTCGTTAAGTCAATGCGTTGACTGGGCCGCATATACGAGGCCACATATACTCGGCCACGTCGACGCAGGCCCATTGACGTAGCCTCCCTACATCGACGTGGCCCCGTTTACGCAACCGCCTATCTTGGCCTATAAATAAGAGGGCCTTCCGCCGCATTTACGCATCTTTTAGTTAGTTGTAGCTAAGCTCTTGCAGTTTGTTCCCGCAAGAGATAGAATATTTTCCAAGTGCCTACAGATATTTTCCAAGTGCCCACACAGTAGGTGTAAAGAAAAGTGATAGGCTCTTTATTCGAGCGTTGATGTATTTGAGCCCATTGGCGTGATGGCAATAAAGGC
>MNCI01033969.1:494752-643404 GCA_015680685.1 Gnetum montanum | reverse complement strand
CCTCAGTACGACCACTTCGAGCACTTGCGTTACGTGTGGCGATCCCAGTAACGATTAGCGTTTGGTAAGCTGCAGTTGCATAGTTCAGGGTGTGTCCGGTAAGTGGGAACGGATGCTGACGCTAGTTAATTTAGACTTAGATCTTTAGTTAGAGTTAGCTTAGTTTCTCAACCCTTTCCCCTGATAGCATAGAAGATAAGCTGAAAATACCAAAAAAATCACATACCTCAGACTTGCTTAACCATACACCGTGACACTTACAAGCAAGCCTGGGAAGACAACGAACGATTAACCCCAAGTGTTTCTTGTGGCGTTAAGGCATTTAGTCTACGGAGTTCGACCGAATCGCGCGTGTACGCTCGTATTCGTATGGTTGAGTGTAGGGGTACCTCGCCACTCATCAGTAAGCCTCCCATCCTTTGGATTTCATGGTTGACTAGTCTTCGGGTCCCATCGCTTGATTTATTTCCTGCGAAGTTCTTTTTGCGTCCCGTTCTTCTATTTTTGTCTTTTTTTTGAGCTTAATTACCTTCCTCATGTCCTTAACCATGTTCGGGCCTCTTCCGCGCTTCAACCACCTCAATTTGACATTTTAAATTTCTCATTTCGGGCTTTTTCTGGGTTGGTCAACGCTAGTCAATGGGTCCACACCCCTATGTATATGAGGCCTCATCGACGTAGTGATTGCGTATATGCAGCCGCATCTACGCGGCCCTGTTGACACAACGCCTACACCCTATATAAACACACACTGCGCTTTGCAAATTTTATCATTTGGGATCCAAATTGAGGGGAGTTTTTGCCATTTTTTCTGCCTAAACTTTTCCAATGCACCTACATTCCATCAGGAGTCCGCATCAACCAATCCTTGCTCTTTTAAACAACCGGAGGTATGCTCTCAGTCGTGGGGGATAGTGCTTATGTGTAATTAATTAGTTTGTTAATTACGAAAAATTTGGCCGTAACCCATAAATGAACGCTCTTGAAGACTTAATGGTGTGCTTATGCCAATAACATAACTCGGTCAAATTGAGAAGGTATATACAAACTATCTTAAGCTACTTATGAACGGTCTAACGGGCGGTTATGTTTGATTGCAAATGGCACCCAAACTAAGGCACCCAAGGTACATAGGACCATCACAACCAAGGGACAAGCATCCACGCATAGGAAGGGGACAAGGTGTTCAACCGCCAGACCATGCGGAGGGCTCTCATGCAACTAGGCTCTTCCATGAAAGATCTAACATGGAATCTGTTCATCAAATTCCCGAAGAGGAGATTCCCGGTGAGCAATCGGTCGAGGATGAGACTCCTTATGTAGCACCATGGCTTGAGGTCACCCTGACCCAAGCCTGCCTTAATGCTATCACGCCATGCGAGATGCAGCGTATGGTCCTTCAAGAGCTAAATTTTGGACCATTCCTCGAGAACACACCAGAAGACGTGAGGCTCCAACGGCAGAACTCTCTGATGTGACCAATCATCACAACCAGTGGTGAATGGTACTTAGGAGAAACTTATCTCTTCTGGACGAATTGGCAACCAGGGTCTAGAGTAAGAATCAAAGACATTTATGTCTGTTACTCTTCGGAGGTGATAGCGTAGGCTCTGGGGTTGCCCAAAATCAGGGTAGATGTGGTTGAAATTCCAAAGTAGGCCGATCCAGAGGTAAAGGCGCAATGGACCAAATGGTGGTACGAGGCAGAGCACAAGGAATTTGGCTCCTTAACCACAGTGAAGAGAGTGTACTCAAAGATCGCGTCTTACCAGTTGATCCCAACGGTAAGACACAGTAAAATCATAGCCTTCTCCACTCGTGCGTGTGATGCTTTGAGTGGGAAATTTCCCATAAGTCTTTCATAGTTGCTATTTCTGGAGATTGAAAATAGGTTCACTGAGAACGAACATGGAAGACGAGCTCTCCCCTTTCCCTGCCTAATCCGAAAGTTGTGCAAATGGGTAGGGATAGCACAATATTTCAACGATGTAATCCGGCGCGCCCCAATTGCCTCATGGCAAGAGATGATGAAAGACAAAACTCCTTCCGCCACACAGATAGAGGAGGAGCAACAACCACCTCCACCACCTACACAAAAAATGTAGTCGGGTTTGAAAACCACGGCAGAATACATCCCTGAGATCCAGGAAATGCTCTCAAGCCAACAAGAGAAATCTGGCAGGACTGGTGGAGGAGAAGACCCTTTAGTCTATCGCCCTGCAATGAGCCACTTGGAGTAAGTGGCTTAATCAATTAGCTTTCTTGGAAGGGCAAGGCCGATATTCTCCGCCACACGAGCACAAGTTCCAACCAGAAAAAATCCAAGCATTCAAGATGTATCAACATCAACCCAATAGTTATTCCCCGAAATCTCAAGGAATGCTGCTACTTTCTTGGTACACTTGGAAGATGGTGAGCAGGCGATGATCCTGGTGACACAATTGCTATGACTTTCAATGCACTAGTAGCACTTGTACCAAACATTCATGGACTACAAGATGTACAGGTGTCTGCTGGAGCTTCATGTAGCCAGATTGACGTAGCCCAATATGAACAGCTATTGGACCGACTGGTGGAAACCGGGCAACCGCTTCCGGATGTCTTCGACCTTCCAGACAACGTTACTACAACATATTCAGAGATGTTCTCGGTAAGGGGCAATAGCCTTGTTTTGGAAGGGTAACTTGAAGATGCTCAAGTTGCTTGTCAGTGCTTAGCAACTGAGGTAGCCCAATTAAGAGCCCAACTTGCTGACCCAGCCATCCTCAACTACAAAATCACCAGAGATGAAGTTTTTCAACAACTTCAGCTTAAACTTTAGGTCATTGAGAATGTGCGAGAGATGGTGATCTTCGACAAGTCCTTGGCAGATGCTCGAGCATATTACTTAGAAAAGGATTTGGCGGAGGTTCGTCAGGAGAGCTCACAGCTAATCGCGGAGGTTCATCGCCTGCGCAATGTTGGTGTGAAAAATGAACACATGAAAAATTTCATCGACCCACAGCAGGAAGAGCTAGCCAAGGTGAACGCTGACATAAGAAGGTTAACTATTGAAAATTGAAATCTGTTAATGGAGGAGGTTCGGGCTTTGCAACAGAAGTCTGCAATTGAAATTTTTGCTTGGAAAAATGAGGCCCTGAAATTTGAAGAAGTCAAAAATCATTACAGGGACGAAGTGGGATGACAGAAGGAGGTAAATGAGAAGCACATTTAAGTCGCTAAAGCCAAGATGAACCAAGTGCTCCAGCAGCTCCGAGAGGGAGGTGCTGTATGGCAATCTATCTTTGATGGGTTGAACACCTATAATAAAGCAGAAATCTGTCTGAAGGAGCTACAGATTGAGGAAATGATAGAGTACCTGGAGTTGGCCAACCTTCGATATGCAAACCTGGCTATGCTCATAGCTGGGAGACCGTGGTCAGAATTGGAAAAGCAAGTGGCTGCCTCGTCTTCCCTATACGAGGGAGAGTTCCAGGCACACAAGGTAATAAAACAAAAGCTGGCAACATCAAATGTGGAACTCGAGGTCCTCCGCACAAGCTTTGAAGAACAATGTACACTTGCAGAGGACCTAGGCCGAAGAATGAATGACTACCAACAGCTACAGGCATCAATCCGAGCATTCGACATTGAATGCAAGCAGTTCGCAGCCTGGTTTGTCAACTTGGAAAACTCTTTTTGGCGTTGCCATGCCCTTGGGAAGTTCTAGTTCCAGCACACATTGGAGAAGCTGCTTGGACCATGAACGATCCCAAAAACAAAGAAGAAAAGATGAGGGCTCTCTTGGAGGCTTTTTGGCNACCCCCAAGGACGATGTGATCTTCTCTAGAAATTTTGTGTATCATCCTACACAGCAGAGGCTTCAAGACTAGAGAGGCATTCAATTTTGTCTCCGAACACTACCATTTTTGTAATTTTTCCTCCTCTGTAACTCGGGCACTTGGTCAAATTCATGTGTGTCATGTGTGTATAATGTATGTGTTTAAGTTATGTGTGTTGTAAATAAGAATCCATACCTTCCAAATTGTAAAGTAACTCAAGGACGAGTTTTTGCTCAATTGTGGGGGTATGACTAAGTGTCATTAAGTTAATGCGTCGACTAGGCTGCGTATACGGGGTTGCGTATACGCGCCCACATCGACGCGGGCCCGTCGACGTAGCCTTCCTACGTCAACGTGACCCTGTTTACGCAGCCACCTATCTCGACCTATAAATAAGAGAGCCTTCCACCACATTTATGCATCTTTCAGTTAGTTGTAGCGAAGCTCTTGCAGTTTGTTCCCGCAAGAGATAGAGTATTTTCCAAGTGCCCGTACTAGGTGTAAAGAAAAGTGATCGACTCTTTATTCGAGCGTTGATGTATCTGAGCCCATTAGCGTAACAGCAATAAAGACGAACTATTCAAGCATTCCTTGCAACATTTGGACTTAGCTATTTTATACATTCAATAGTTTAAGATGTTTATGCTTTGTTAATTACTTATTAATTACTTAAGTTTCTATTATTGTTATCTTGATCGCTATCGCTTATTCGTAGTTCAGAAAGGCCATAAGTACAACCATCTCGAACGTAAATCAAACACTTGGTAAGCCCAGTGACGCTTAACGTCTGGTCACCTAAAAGTGTTAAGAGATGCTTAGAACGTGTTCGCAAGATGGGACCGGATACTTATGCTAGGAATAGTTAGAATACAAGTTAGGATAATTAGAGATTAGATAATAGTTTTCTCCTTACTTTTCATACCTTAATTAGCCGTCAAAAGATATGCAAAAAGTTATAAAAATCATTAGGCTTAATCTCACTTAACCATCGCAATTAGAACATCACATGTGGGATTAGGAAGACAACGACCGTTCTAACCCAAGGGTTTCATTGGTTAGGGTCTAGTGAATGTCAAGTGCTTGCAGTCTACAGAATTTGACCGAGTCGTGTGTGAACACCCGTGATTCGTATGGTTGGACGTAGGGGTACCTAGCTGCTCATTAGTATCCAAAAGGATCTAGTTATTGGTATGAATACTGTTGCCTTGGGGATCACATCCTCCATGATTGTAGTTGTTGCCACTACAGATAGTATTAGTCTTGCAGTTAAGGATAAGCCCTACCTGAATAATATGAATATTGATATAACTATTTGTAATTACCTTGTGGGTAGTGTAATTGTCTAGGAACCTTCTTTTTGAGAAAATTTGGATTTAGTACATATGTCATGGACTCTTGTAAGAGGACCATAACAGGATAATATCTCTTAGAATCTTCATACTAGCACATTTTGCAACTAGTATCATCATCAGAACTTGAGCCCATAACTTCCTCTATTGTAGCAACTTTTCCTTTGTTTTCATAACATTCGCATCCATTTTCTTTTTTCTTCTTATTCTTATTTTTGTTAAAGCCTTGTTTCATCTTCTCTCCTGATATCTTTAGTATTATGGTAAGTTTTTCATCCATGAAGTTTCCAATTTTCTCTACATTTATTATAATATCATTGATCGATTTCTAAATAGGTAGAGTCTATCTTTGGATCACATCTTCTAAGATCTCTTCTTCTTGCATTTCACATATTATTACATATCTTTTTCTAATGGCTAGATCTCTATTGTAATTTTGAGTAAATTCCCGTTTGCACAGGTCTCCTACTACTTTTGCTACCTAGTCTAGTAACCTTTGAATTTAATATATTGTCATCTCTCATAATATACTTTGGGCATATACTCCAACAATCTCTTTGGTCTTCTCCCTTGATCCATTGATAATGTGCCATAGTTGTTTCCTTTGAAATTTTTATGGCTTGGGCATCCATGTAATAGTGAATAATATCTACCCATTGCTACATTAACGAATTTATGTATCCCTTGTTTCCATTCTCAGATTTGTTTTTGTAACTTCAACACTTTGGAATAAGTTTGGTATTTGTTATTTGATTAGTCGCCATTTTAGTTAACAACGATATCGTAGCTTGTATTCTCATCTATAAATAAGAGGTAGATAGATCCAATAGGAAGTTTTTTAGTTCTTAGTTTTAGTGTCAAGTTTTATGTAGTTCTTCTCTTAACCCTTCTCTCCCAGTGTATGCCCGCAGTGTGGTGATTGTAATTGTACGGCATCCTTATTTGAGTGTGACGTACTAGGACACGCACATGACTGGAAATAAAGATCGAGATTACTTTATCATTACAGCATTCACTTAGCTTAACTATTTATTTAATTGTTATTTACTGTTTTATTAGTTAATCTCTTCTCACCCTAAACTCCTGTTAAACGTGGAATGAGTACGACTTGATTACGAGCATTTAAGTGTGACTACTTGGTAACCCAGTAGCGTACCTAGGATCTGTGCTTGGTAATCCCAGTGGTAGTCGTGCATAAGGTCCAAGATGTGTACGGATGATTGAGGAACAGATACTCATCGCACTTAGGCTAGCTTAGACTCTCTCTCACCCTCTCTCTCTTAGCTTAATTAATATCATTTTCCATTAAATCCAGGAGTAGCATTAGTGTAGAAACACATCATACACCTCATTCTAGACTAAACCATACGTGACAAAGTTAACACTTGTCCAGATGGGAATACAGTGAACTGCGACCTAAGGATAATTGTCTAGATACCACAACTAGTCCGTCTGCGGTGTTTGACCAGATCACGTGTGAAATGCTCATATTTGTATGGTTGAGTGTAGGGGTACCTCACCACTCATCATTGGCACCGTTGCTGGGGATCAAACCCAGGTCACCTACGTGATAGCCGGGAATACTCACCACTAAACTGGATACACCCTTCATATCATCCGAATCCAGATGCTTATCTAGTCCAATACCCTGTTTCTCCAATTGGGCCAACATACTCTATCTCATCGCATTATCATTCTCCCCAATACTATCAGCCCATGTCCTCAACACAACCACCGCCTTGTGTACCTCACACTTCTCCTAATTTTCAACATTCTCATCCTTTCCCTCCTTCTACAGCCCCTCCAACTGTTCCTAAGGTGTCTACACCACAACAACAACCCCTGAACGTTACTTGTGCTACTATTGCCAATAGCAGTGAGAGGCCTCCTCAACATCAAAAGCGTCCCTTATTTAAACATGACCGTAGGAAGGGACAACACAATTCCAAGGCCACTACATTCTGCAACTCAGCACAAGCCCAACACCATGGTGCATCCTTCTCTTCGAACCCAACACCTCATGTTACTTCATCAGGGCCATCAACTCACACTCCAACAACCATATGGCCCAATGAACACATCCATGGAGAGCGACGTCCTGATCCTTGCATACCATCTTACAATCCCAAATATCATAGTGGGTCAACTCTTTATCTGGGAACCACATCTCATAAATTGCCCCACTATGTTTACTATAACCAAGTGTGTGAACCCCAATGGCGTAAGTATGACCAAGTTTCAATATTTTCAACATGCAAGGATCCTCATCTTTCATTTATTAATCCTTGCCATCCTCAATCGTTTAATTATGGGGGATATTCCCCATTTTAATAACAAGCAGGATTAATAAATATTTTTCATTTTTTTTAATTTTAAAACTTTTTGTTTTCCAGTTTTTCATTTTTCAATTCCTTGTTTTGTCTTTTTAGTTTTTCATAAGTAATCTCATCTATGAATAAAACACTCATGTGGCTCATTGGTTGAGGTGTGTTCTATGTTATTAAGTCTCAAATGATCAATTATTTGGACAGTGAGCCCATTACACCCACTCATCCATTCTACAAATAAGAGGTTCTGTTCGAGGGTATAGCGATATTCTTGACATTCTTAAAACTTAAAATTTATTTTGTGTTCATTTTACCCAAAATGAAGAAGGATGGACCAAGAGGGAATGATTAGGTTGTGACATCAAGGGGACTTGTGGATTCTCTTCGATGATGTTNAGAAGGATGGACCAAGAGGGAATGATTAGGTTGTGACATCAAGGGGACTTGTGGATTCTCTTCGGTGATGTTTGTGGGAGTTATCATCCAACGTGGTTGTACTAAGATCCTTGTAGATCTAACAAAGAATGGGAGTAAGAGTAATCAAAAGGGCACTTAAAAATCCAATGTTGTTCTAAGGGGGTCGCACTGGAAAGACATCCACCCATGCCTGAAGGTTGGCGGCTTCTCTGGATTCAGCAATCAAAAAAAAAAAAGAGAAGAAAGGAGAAAAGAAAAAGAAAAGAAAAGCAGAAAAAAGAAGTGCCACAAAGTAAAAATCACTCCTCCCTTGAACCAAATGCCAAGTAATCATACGCCTGGTTGCTCTGGTACTCTCATAGTTGCTCATCATGGGAAGGCAAAATGCAGTGTCACTGATCAGAGGAATGGACTTAGTCCTGATCTTGGAACAACGGGTTAATGACACGTTAATCATGCTTTACACACAGGATTCACTGTGCCCTAGGTCAGTTACCTCATGTCCCAATCTCTCCAATCCCCTCTATAGTCCGTCTCACCTCGTTGTCCATGTAATTGTTGCTTGTGTCTTGTATAGCATAGAATTCCTACCTCACTCTGATGATACTTACATGTGTGTGTTTTGTGGAACCAGTGTGGATTACATTTAACCCTTTTAGTGCCTACAGACATTTTAAGGTGTGGTTATGCAAGGGCATTAAAGGTTGGAACCTACTTTAGGGGGGACCCACTTGCGTAATTTTTGTAATTTGCACTCATGAACCATTTTCCACACACCATTTATTACCATTAGCATATTGCCAACGATTTTCTTTCACTTATTACTATCCCTCTAATTCAAACGTTCCTATGACCCATCACATAGCCTTTTTCTCCAAACTACCATCTGAGATCCTTATTGATAAATTCCACACCATCATAATTTTCGTGCCTTCAGAACTAGTTGAATTACCCTGGAACCCTTTAACAATTGTCTAGATGTTCTTAGTTTACATCGTCTAATTTCAAAAAAATATTAAAAATTCGATATATTCTGTAAGTGCCCTAACTTCGATGAAAATATATATACATGACCCCCTTGTGCTAATCAACATCATTTGCAACTGTTCACGCAGGGGAAGTTTTTCAAATTCCTCTATACGACTCGTGATTGCACGTCCCTTGCTTTCATATCCATAACTCGCTCGCTGGTACTCCAATTTTCATTCTATTTGAACCTACTTGAACCCGGAGTGTTCAGCTTAGACTTGGGGGAGGGGCACACACTGAATAGCACATAAATTTTTTGAAATTCATCATCACCCAAAGAAGATCTTTAAGGGTAATTAGTTGTAAAATTAAGAATAAAATGTGTCAAAAACAATTTCATCCCCTTAGCTATACCAAAAATTAAATTTGGAAACCACCTAAGCAAAGAGGACTCAACATTATAATCTCTCAAGGACATGTTCTTCCAATAATTAACATCACACGGAAATAAAGTAAATCTATTAAGGTAAGCAGTAAGGTATAACATAACTTTGGTAACAACCTTACTAACGATTGGCCCCATGTGATTGCAGATGGCCCCGAAACGAGGACAACATGAAGGTCCTACTCAAGGTGGGAAGAAACAACCTAGGAGAGGAGGAAGACAAGGTCCTGTCGGACAACATGCAGAGCAGGAGGAACAATCATTTAGCATCCACCAAGAGGACCTTGCTACTGTACAATCAAAGTAGGCAGAAAGAGGAGCGACTGTTGTGGCTGAATAGGGACAACATCTCACGTTGCCCTAGGATTGTGTTCAGGCCATTCACGAGAAGTCCACATTCACTGCAGTGATTGTGGAGTTAAACTTTGGATCGTTTGCAGAGTTTTCTCTTGAGGCCATTAGGGTTCAGCTCACAGAGTGCCTGGTACTTAGGGGAAACATACCAATTTTGGCACAAAAAGAAGAAGGCACCACGGTTAACATTTGTGGTGGGACTGTTGATTTCTCTGTTCAAGCCATTTCGGAAGTATTAAACCTTCCGAATATAGGGCCAAAGGTTGCTCAGAACCAACTGGACACTTTCAGAACTGAGCAACTTAATAAACTATTGATAGAGAATAAAAGGTTGGTGGAAGAAAAAGAGAAGGCTGACTGGGATGCCTCTATGGCACAAGTGCAAACTTACACGCATGCCAAGGCACTCAAGGCCTTACAAGAGGAGAAACTCCAAGCCATACTTCAACACCATCAAATCCCAAGACCTGGAGTGCAAGAAAAGGGAAAGACACCCATGGAGGAGCCACCGCCACCAGGAACTACATGAGTTCCATCCAATTTTGTAATCATAGGATTTTCTTTTGTGTTGTGTCTCAATGTTGTTCTGACTCCACACTGCGACATTAATCCATTCTAGTCAGTCAATAATCCCATACCTATCCACTTTGTAATCAATGGAGCTTGTTCTCACTTTAACTCAAGCATGAGTTTTCATTTAGTTGTGGGGGTATGATGAGTCATGAATTTGTTGGTTGTGATATCGTTGCTGTGATATCGTAGTAGCCGCGATATCGCATCCGCGATATCACAGCCGACGCGATATCGCATACGCGATATCGCAGCTTGTCTCCTCATCTATAAATAAGAGGTAGACAGTTCCAATAGGCAGTTTTTCAGTTCCTAGTTTTAGTGTCAAGTTTTATGTAGTTCTTCTCTTAATCCGTCTCTCCCGATGTATGCCCACAGTGTGGTGATTGTAATTGTATGGCATCCTTATTCGAGTGTGACGTACTTGGACATGCACATAACTGGAAATAAAGATCAAGATTACTTCATCATTGCAGCATTCACTTAGCTTAATTATTTATTTAATTGTTATTTACTGCTTTCTTAGTTAATCTCTTCTCATCCTAAACTCCTGTTAAACGTGGAATGAGTACGACTTGATTACGAGCATTTAAGTGTGACTACTTGGTAACCCAGTAGCGTACCTAGGATCTACGCTTGATAACCCTAGTGGTAGTTGTGCACGAAGTCCAAGATGTGTATGGATGATCGAGGAACGGATACTCATCGCACTTAGCCTAGCTAGATTCTCTCTCACCCTTCCTTTCTTAGCTGAGTTAATCTTATTTACCATCATACCCAGGGGTTGAGTAGTATAGGAACACATCATACACCTCATTCTGGACTAAACCATATGTGACAAAGTTAACACAAGTCCAAATGGGAAGACAGCGAACTGCGACCTAAGGATAACTTTCTTGATACCACAACTATCCCGTCTGTGGAGTTCAACCGGATCGCACGTGAAACACTCATATTCGTATGGTTGAGTGTAAGGGTACGTCACCACTCATCATCATTGAAAAGTTCTAACATAGTACTCCATCTTTTAATTGATTATGATTCTAGGGAGTTGTACTAGCTTTCTACTAATTTAATGAGTATTTTGAAAAATAATTTTGATTTCTATCAATCATTATCTGTATTCTATAGGGTGTAGGCATCATCAACGGCTCGGAGGTGATGTTTCAAATTTGCGTTATATCCTCCTTCATAGTTTGGAATATTTCTCATAGTAAGTCAATTAATGCAACTATCCCTTAAATGCCTAGTAGGTATGTATACTGCTTCCTTAATATTAATCAAATAACAAGT
The DNA here is from genome assembly GCA_015680685.1 of Gnetum montanum. Taxonomy (NCBI): domain Eukaryota; kingdom Viridiplantae; phylum Streptophyta; class Gnetopsida; order Gnetales; family Gnetaceae; genus Gnetum; species Gnetum montanum. Next base: position 631,859 of record MNCI01033969.1, on the reverse strand, counting down.
GGCTAGTAGGGATTCTTCATGGTCTTTGGGTTCATAAGCTCTATTATAGTAGTCACCTCTTCCATGCCCATGATGTTGTCTTCTCTCATGTCTAATTTCTCTTTCTCTATCTTCTTCGTCATCTTCCATATTTTTTGGATGCCTTTTTCTTCTATCAGTATCCCTTCTCCTTTTCCTATCATAATCCCATGTTCTTTGTTCTCTCCTATCAAAATCTATTAATGAGTGTGATAAAAAGGATGGGAAAGTTAGAGAATGGTATTGGCTGGTTCTCTTTCTATGACTCTTGAATTTATATCTTATAGATCCAACAAAGTTTTTAAGCTTCAAATTCCCCCTAAGTTTGGAGGCTACCTCATCTCTTCTTAGAATTTATACAATAATTTAATGTAATTATATCTTCACATAATCTTAGATGCATATTACTTCTGTTTTAGAATTAGATCTATGAGTTTGTAAGACTTTTCAACATTATACGACTCTTCTCATTTCTCATTAAAAATGATCACTTCTGATGCTTTCTTTTCTTTTCTTATTCATATCCTACTACCATGATAGCATCCCTTCCTTCTTGCACCTCTGTTGGTTGATATAACATAGTCATGTTGTTGGTAACTTGATATTCTTCTTGCACATGAGTAAGATTTGATCTCAACAAGGTTGCTTAAGGCAAAAATGACATAGAAATTTTTAGTTACAAGATAATGTTACAATGTAAGTCTCTCCATCTAAATTGTTCATCCTAGTGCAAAATAAAATTGAAATCAAGGTAATAACTATCAATATAAACATATGAGATTCTTATTTGCATCAGTGCACTCCAATCTTCTTCATTGTAATATTTGTCATTACTTTTGTTAAGATCCATAACAAGTGGAGATTTCGCTTTGGATATGTAAGCCATTTTAATTTGATTGACACTTAAGTATGCATATTTTGAAAAAAATATTCTAAGTAAGAAAGATAGACTTGATGATACCTAGTATAATGAGCTATGTAAAATCAACTAACTATCAAACATTGATACATCCACGATCATGACATTAATAATGAGTGATTAGAAAATTTCAGCACTTAACCATACAAGTTACAAGTGTTAGCGCGTGACCAAATCATAATTCGTGGATGAATAATGCAAGTATACCAGTGATTTGATAGTAAGTTGATGATTTATGTCTTATCACTTAGAGTTAATAAGGTGGAAAATGTATGGTTTAACTCTTAGTAAGATATATCATAAACTAATGTTGTTGGTTCTGAAAAGTACTAAGTGTAAATGCGATGAAGATTAATCTAAATTTTATTTCCAAGTAAGCAATTCTATCCTATGGTGATAAGAATTCATTCATGGTTTTCCATACATGTCTTGGGCTCATGTAATTATTACTAGGATTACCAAGTAACTTTACTACTAAGTGTATCAAGAGAAGCCACTACTAGGTTAGGAAACAATTACACTTTACACTTGAAATTGTTGGTGAAACCTTTAGACTACCACCATTTCCTTGTGTCTTCCCTAGCAACAAGAAACTAACAATCGGAAAAGATCTACTTAACACCAACATTTATGTCTTTCTTGTAATAAAAATCATGAGATTGAGTGCTCTTTCAAAACTTAAGTTTAAGTGTTTGTTGATTTCTAGAAAACACTAAAGCCCAAATACCTCCAAATAAACATAGTGGTTGTAGAGAAACCATGTATTTTTCCTAGCATTTAGTATAAATTTCAGAATATTACATTTTGGGATGTTCACAACTTACTGTACTTTTATTAAAATATTTAGCCATTTTTTACTCTATTCTATAAGCAAGATAATTCCTAACTATATCAGAGTTACTTAGTCTACATAATCTCGATCATATGGTACCTATACCAATCATCCTTTCATCTAATGCTTAAGTGCAATTCAATAATATATTACCAATCTTTCTTAAGCAAAACATTCTATGAGAAATATTAGAAACAAAGTAAGATTCCATGGATTTATATATGTATGATCATAAAATTACATAAAATCTTAAACATTGAGATGAGCTACTATTGACATGAGTAAACACTTTGGAAAATATAGTTATCCAAATCAATCAATAATACTAAAAACTACTAAACCCTTAGCTCAAACAAGTAATTAAACAATTCAAAGAGATGAATTATAAAACACACTATGATCTTAACCATTAACTACGTAACTATCATAAAGCAAGGAAATAAAGATAATGCTTTGAATACAAGTAAAAGAGCTGAATCAAATTTAAACATTAAAATAGCATTGAATAAAGATCTTCCAAAAGTTAATTTCTTCTAGATTCCCCCTTTCCTAAGATAATCTCAAACAAATCTACTCTAGGCTTTATATAGCAACCTTTGGCAATTAAAATTATTCCAAAAGTTTCAAGCTACAATTGCTTCATGTTCTCCTCATATAATTGTCAATCGTTAGATAACTGTTTATCCTCTAGAAAAAATCTCCTTATTTTCTAAATCAGGAATACCTCTATTGATAACTATTGTGTTAATTTCCCATGATTAAGAAGAACCTTAATGGCTTGATTCATTGTATCTAGTTTAGCGTTATTAAGTCCCTTGAGAACATCTTCAACTCCTATCCTACCTAAATATGATTTCATTATTAAATTAGTTATTCAATTAGCACAACTCCCACACTGGAATAAGCCTATTTCAAATTAAGCTTCTTCTTAGTAGTTTCACCCATAATTCTTGTAATTGTCATCATCATCATGTTCAAAAATCCTTGCATGTATGGTGGTAATACTTTCCTTTTTACTTTAGCTAGATCAGCTAGCCCTTGTGCTCTTCTCTCCATTTCCACAAAAATAGCTTGTTCTTTGTTGATTTTCACAATTTCTTCTTTGGTCAATTGTATCCATCCTCTATTGTAGTTTACTTTAATAATCACATCTTTAAAATTTGGTAGATCCAAGTAAGAACAATCTATGGCTTTTCCTATCTTAGCCTATTCAAATTCTAAATATATGATGGCTAATGTTTTCTCCATCCAAGCTACTTCCTTATCCTTATTTTCTAGCAATGATTGCTTGATAGTAATCATTACTTTTAGCTATTCATTTTTTTTATCTTAAAACTTTAATTTCATCCTACAGTTTTGATGTATCCTATTCATTCTATAAAAGAAACACTTTAAATTTGGCTATCAGATCATCAGCTATCTACCTTGTATCTTTGATCAAAGTAGCTATGATTTTCAACATGTATTCATGTGACACCATAACCTTCTACTTCCCTATTTATGAATCCTTTTCTTTGTATTAGAAGATAAGACCAACTTCTATTTTTGGCTTAGTAGGAAGCTTCTAACTTAATATAATCTATTCTTCCTTTTCTTTAATTTTGAAAGATCATGTTGTTCCTTTCATGAAGTATCCAAACGAAAAATCAAGGATGGTGAAAGTAGATGATGAGCTTTCTCCTTCCATTTGCTATTGCTACTGTATTTGTAGCTCCATTAGTCTCTACTACTCTAATAGTAGCAACTGTAGTAGCTCTTTCAATCTTTGTTGTTCTTCTAACTACTATTACTATAGCTCTTTTCTAACTTGAGCTTGCTTGAATATTGTTCTCCTCATAACTTTGATTCTTATATATTCAGTTTCATCAAAGGAAAACCTTTCATTAGGCAATGCATTTTATGGTTCTATTAGGCTCCAAGAAACATAATTTTCTTCTATTTGAACTAAGCATTCCTCTGAGAAGTTTCTTGCCAAAGGATGATATCTATCTTCTATCCATTTGCACACTTTAATGATTAGGGCAGCATAGGCTACAACTAATAGCTTCATCGATAGGCTCTTCCTTACCTTTGCTAGAGCTTCATCTTTGGCTTGATTTACCCTATGATAGAATACATTAGTATCGTCTGGATAATGTACCTTTCTAGTCTTGCGTATTGAGTATGTTCCTTTTAGAGCTAGAGGAAAGCTACATTATTCTCTATATCTTCTAGCCATTGCTCTCAATTGCCTTGAAGTTATAAATTTCCAAAAGATAAATTTCCTTATAATCATACTGTAGAGGACTTTTCCACATCTAACATCCAAGGTCTAAGATAGCCACATAAGCAGCCACAAATCACCATAATTTGTAGGCCTTTCCATCAAAACCTACTATAAGAATTTTAGTATAATGAGCATGTAGAAATACCACCAGATGAAAGTTTTTCCTTATTTTATTAATAATTTGTTGGTGGACTCTTAACTGAAAAGTGCTTAATATCAACTTGATGAAATTAGGATAAATGCAATTCATCAAGAACTCTAAAGCTTGTGCATCGAAGTAGCTCCTCTGGTAGACAACTAGGAATAAGTCACAATAGGAGTCTTCTATATGAGGTCTTCTTCATGATGCATAGTCAAGAAAACTTTGGGTTCTTTTATTAGGTTCATGAACATTACTTAATAAACAATCTAAAAAAATAAGCTAAGACTCAATTGAACACCTTGCTCATGAATTTTTGACAGGCTCTATTACAATGCATCATTCATATATTGAATAGGAAAGAAATGCCTTTTATTTTGTAAAGCTACCAATGCCCAAATGTGATAATCAGCAATTGAATTAATTTTGCAGCCAAACCAAAATTTTAAAGTTGAAATGAAAATCCTATGTGGGAACTTATGCTCCAAAGCCTTCAAAATGACATTCCTATATCCCTAGGCCAGCAGTAGCTTGATAGTTTTTCCAAATTTGGGGTTATTCCAAAACTTACCACTTAGAACCTCCTCATTGAGCTAATGAGCTTCTATCTTCGTAATGTCTAGTTCTACTACCCCATAAAGCTTGTATGCCTTCTTGATGTGATTTCAATATACCACTCTGTACTTCCCTTTAATCGCAAGTTGTCATTTTCATACACTATTTCTTCTATTAAGTAATCCAAAACATCTCTAATGATGTTTGTGCTAGAACTAAATCCAAGCTTATAAATCCCTATTGTCTCATATATCTCTCGCCATTCTTCCATTGGTTTTGCAAATTGAAGACTTGATTTCTCTATTAAATCATGGTCTTCTTAAAAGCAAAACAAGTCTGTTTCTTCTACCTCTAGCTCTAAGCATGTGACATCAATCCATTGTCAAAGCTAAAAAATGTTCAAATAAAACTATTGTAGGTATTATAAGAAAGTAAAAGTATCAACATCCTAGAATTTTTGAGGTGCCTCTCCTTGTTCCTTGTGAGACATCTTGACTATTTTGCTCAAGGATTTATTAAAGACCCTAGATATACTTCTTCACGCTTTAATAGCTACTTTGTATTTATTCTTTGTTCTATTTTACCACTTAGCTTTTCTTATTATTGATTGCATGTTTGAAATTTGCCCAGATTTCACTTATTAATATTCAAAGGTCTATTCTTTAATTCATTCACTTTTAGACAGGTTGTTCAACTTAGTTCGTGAGACATGTCAGAAGCTTTCATTTCATTGAGCTAATTCATAAAAAGCTCAAGGGTTTAGGCTTAAAGTCTCAACCTATTCTTATCGATGTATCTTTGTATAACCCTATCTTATTGTTGACATCACCTTGTAGAACCCTTTTTGAACCTACTTATAGAGTTAAGTTTTAATTCTACAAATTTGTTCTATAAGGGAAATAACGTCATAGAATTGTTTATGCACTCACTTGTAGAACCAAATTCTAATTCTACAAGTCATTCCCTTCAAAATGTGACATGCCATGTGAAAAATGGTATAATTTGTAGAATCATTTGAAAATTTTTCAATTGAACTTTCTTTACTATTTTAATCCAGCATGTATTGATGCGGTAGATTATTCTTGAGGCTAGCTTTTAAAATTTACTCATAGAATGGTTTTGGAGCTTATTCATAGAACCATTTTTGTACTCTAAGAACTTTTTCTAAGACACAATTGTCATAGTAGAATGAGTTCATGCTTCTTTGTAGAACCAATTCTTGGTTCTATGTACTTTGTCATGTTTTTCATAACTTGCAAAGTTGGATTAAAAATATAGTGTGTATGTGCATAATTCTTGGTGGATTCAAAATGAGGTCTATTCATCCTGATGTGGCTTGTACAACCGTTTTGGCCTTTCTTTGTAGAACCAATTTTTGGATCTACAAACCAACATCCTATAGAAGCTAACATGGCAGATTTTATTTAAAGTCTATTTTTATGAGCTCATTAGTCTATTTGTAGAGCTGAATTTCAACTTCATAGGCTCATTCTATAGTTGACATAGAAATGGGCACTGCATATCTTTCAAATGCTTCTAATGAATCCTTTGGAAGTAATTTAACTATTCATAGAGTTTCATTTAACTTCTCAAACTTGCTCTTGGTAAACACTAATGTGGCAAAGCTCCTCTAAAGCTTCCTTTCTCAATCATTTTCAGATCTATCAATTTGGTAACTTTCTAGGAACTGACATGGCAAAACCAATTTTAAGTTTCTTTATAGAACTAAGTTTTTGCTTTATAGACTAGTTCTCTGAGCTAGCGTTGTAGAATTATTTCTACACTCACTTGCAGAACCAAATTCTAGCTCTACAAGCCATGCTTTCTTCGAAGCTAACATGGTTGAGCTACTTTTGTACTTGTTTGTAGAATAAGATTTTTATTTTGAGCTATGTAATTGAACTTCCACATCATGATTCATGACATTATCTTTATCGCTAATTTGTCAAAGCAAAAGCAAGGGCATAATGTCTATTAAGAGCTTGTGTCTACTTCTTTATCTTTAAAACCTTTTTGTGCAAATATTTTTTAGTTCTACAAAATCTTTGCCACATAATGAAGTTGACGTGATAGAACTAAAAAGTATATTTCTTATAGACTAATTTTCTAGTTCTATAAAAAATAGCTCATTTCAAGCTCTTTCTTAGATTTATGACATAGGAGCCAACATGGCAGAACCAACATCATCCTTTCTTGTAGAACTGAATTTTGATTCTATGAACCACATAATCAAACTTCAACACATCATTGCTAACTTGTCTAGGTGGAGATGACTTAAGAGGTTGTTTATAGAGCCCCTTCAGAGAACCCCTCTTAAACCTCATGAATCTTCCCATTTATTAAAGCTTACTTTATAAAATTGAAAATGAGCTTGTTTGTGAGTCTAAATTCTACCTCTTCAACTAAACCGTTCTCACAATAGTTGATGTGGTAGAGACAAAAAGTATATTCCCTAGTAAAACCATTTTTCTACTCTATGAAACTTCAATTTGAATACAAATGACTTAGTAGAATCATTTTCTATGCGTTTCATAGAACCTATTCTTGGCTCTCCTAACTCAGTTCAGAAAATAACTTACATGTGATATGAGATATACATAAAGTTAATTTTAGTCTTTCTTTATGTTTTAATCCTACAAAGCTAAGTCAAATAGAACCATCTTATAGAGTCGATTTTTCATTCTATGAGTTGACGTAACAAGTGCACTTTAGAAATCCCTTTTTAGATTCAAAACAAGCTCCTTTTTGCTGAAATGAGGTTTTTTTCTATGCTTAACTATTTATAATAATGCTAGACCCATATTGAGATAAAATTCATTCTTAGGATCTATGGTCTAATCTTACGTAGCAGATAGAAATAGCGTATGCTTGAGCAAGGTCAAACTTGGGTAAGTTGTATCTTTGATAGCTAATTCAATCATTTTTCATGATTTTAAATTAAATTTGAAATCCTAGCTCTTTAAACTAATTGAAATTTCTTGAGTTTCTGTGATGAATGGAGCAGAATATTTTGGAATTATTCACTCAATTTTAAACCTTTTACACTAGAAAAAATTAATTATAAAGACAGTAAAATTTGTAGTATCTTTGTTAAAACTTCCCCTATAATTTCCCTCAGTTAGGGCTCATTTCTCACATAAATAAAATGTGGCAAATCTAAGATCAATCTTATTGTGTGAGCATATGGATCTTTGAAGGCATGAGATATTGTGCAAACTTACCCATTCTTTATCAAGTAGAGATTCAAGATTTAGGCCCTACTCCATTAATGGTTGAAAATTTATAACAAAAACCAGTCAAGCTCATTTCACCTTAATAATGAACTTTGGAATAATAAATAACTTAGGAAATGTAAATAACTTAGTAAAAGTAAATAACATGAAAAATCAAATCTATTCTATGTGGTATGCTAAAATGATGAACAACAATCTTAATCTTTATTTCTATTCATGAATTGCATCTAGGAACAATCCACTATAATAAAGACTTCATATAACTACAATTTAGCACACTCCAAGCATGCACAACTAATTGTACCTTCAAAAATACAAACTACAATAATTTCACTAAGTGTTGATCTACAACTTGTTTTCGATCTAGCGATGAGCTCATATTCATAAGCATGACCATGGTCCACTACATTATATCTATGACAATGTATGTTAAGCTACGATAGCATATCTAAGATACCATAGTCCTAAACATAAATTATTTTATCAATACTTATAAACAAAATGAAATTAATACGTGCATGAAGTTTCTAGCAATGCACCCTAGAAATTTATATTAAATTCTTGAAATTGAGGTCACGCAATGGATTTCCTGATCCCATAACAAAATAAAAACTAAACACTTCAAATCTAAACTACTAAACAATGTTGAATACAAGCCTAATATTAATCTCAACTAGCGAAATTACTTTAAAATTACTTGAAAGTTTAGAATTCAAAAACATTCATTATAGTAAACCAAAGGAATAGTGGTAAACTTTACAAAAATTCCTAACTAGGGTTTGAATAGCTTACATTTGAGCTCTGGTCAGAAGTGAGTAGGATTGAGGCAATCTGTTAGTACTGTTGTACCCACTGCTAGTACGTTACCCATCGCTGCCACCACTTGTCATATAGTTTTTCATTATCTAGCTTTGTAGTCACTATTACTCTACTTATGCATCTATTCTTAGGTTCCTTTGATGCAAATGAAAGCTTTTGTTTCTAAGTCTCCATTTCCAATGCTTTTATAACTTAGAAACAACATGCACTCTAGGGCTTTTAATGATCATGATATTTGAACATCGCTTAACTTAGGTTTTAAAATTTTGTTTTTTATATGGTGAATTAGACTTTCTAATTCTATCCCAGGTGAACATGGCTACCTATTCAAAGTTTCTAGTTCAATGTTTGATCTTGAATCACTATGCAAGCTAGGTATATAGGACTCTTGAACCATATTTTTTTGATTTAACATCCAGTTTAACTTTTCTAATCTCCTTTCTAGACATTACAGAGGATGAGCTTTTATCTTAGTTTGACCTCTCTTTCCTTGATCAAGAGTATCCTCTAAGAAATGATCATATGATCGATGTACTATTAGTAAGTCATAAGGGAGAACAAAATACTCTTTAGCTTAGTGTTCTCCTTTTCATAGATCTTCAGGAAGCTATCCAAGAAACCTTGCAAAAGAATTCAATTATTTTGGCTTAGAAATATAATAACATATTTGGTTTAAACCTAAGCTAGTTTAACATAATATCATCTTTGAATAAGATTCCAAATCAATTAAATAAAAGATTAGGAAAATTCATCCTGCTATAGCTTTAGCTAATAAAAATATATTACTAAGCTTTACAATGCTAGATTTATCTATCCTATTGACTATTCTTATTATGTTTATAACATGGTCATAGTCCTCAAAAAGAATAATGACATTTGCATATGCATTGACTTATTAGAACTCAATAAGATCACTCTTAAGGATTACTTTCATTTACCAAACATTGATTAACTTATAGACTCTATAGTTGATCATGCTCTTCTATAAATTATGGAAAGGTTTTCTAGTTACAACAAAATCCCGATAAATCTAAAGCACTATCAACATTCCACTTTCATGACTTCTTTGTGTACAATTTTCTACATTACAATTCCATTTAGACTCAATAATGCTAAAGCTACTTATCAATAAACATAGACTTTTATGTTTAATTATATGATCTTCAAAACATTTAACAATTACGTTGATGATTTGACCATTAAATTTACTCTAGCTATTAACCATTCTTTTGACTTAGATGAAGCTCTAACTTGCTGTGCTAAGTTTAACATTTATCATAATACTAAGAAATGTATTTTTTGGGTTCTTATGGGTAAGATGCTTGATTACCATATTTTCCAAGATGGTATAGGTATTGATCCTAATGAGGATCATGCTATTCTAGATCTTAAAAAACCTAAGAATATTTAAGATATGCATATTTCACAAGATTGTATTCAATCAATTCATTATTTAATTTCGAGTCTCATAAAGTGCCTTCATCTGTTAACTCAGTTGCTTCTTAAATCCACTTCTTTTATCTAGAATGAAGAGTGTCAAAAGGTCATTCATTCTAACAAAGAAGCCTTGGCCACTCTTCCCGTTCTACATCCTGCATAATTTGACTAAACTTTTCACCTCAGTCTTTCTAAATATGACCATTACATATCTGTCATGCTCTCTCAAATGCAAAAAGATGAAGTTTATCTTCTCGTATACTACATATCTAATCCTTTCATAGATAATGAGACTAGATGCTCTAACATTGAAAAGTCTTTTTTGAGTCTTATCGTTGCTCTTAATGACTAGAGAGGTTATCTTCCAAATGTTAATATCTTTGTTATCTATAAAGATAACATCATTAAAGCCATTGCTAATGATTCTTCAAACAACCATCGCTTAACTCATTGAAAGACATTTCTCATTAACTTTAACATTTTCCCTCTATCTTAACACTCTATTAAAGATTAAGCCATGGCTGATCTCATTGCTTGTTAAAAAAAATGTTTTTCATAGTTTAAATGCTAATGCTAAGGATTCAGATGTTGTCCTTTACTTTAATCAATAACACATTTCCTTCAAATCTAGTGTAGCCTATGTCCTTATCCTTTTTACTAACAATGCTCTTTATCAAGGTTACAATCTTGGCTTTCCTTATACTAGTAACGTAGTTGCATATGGAGCTCTAATATAAGGTCACTTACTAGCCTTACAAAACAAACTTTAAACTATTACGATTTATGGTGAATCTCAATTCATCATAAAACAAGCTAATTGTTACTATGATTGTAATGTCTCTCATTTGGTTTCTTGTATAGAAATGGCTAAGGAACTTATCCTTTCCTTATCTAGTCATACCTTGAGCCATATTCCATGTTCTGAAAACATGCTAGCCAATACAATAGTAACCTTTGTCATCCACGATGATCTTTCGACTATGCAAGAACAACTCATATAGTCTATTTGCTTAACAACTATTATGCAATCTACCTATGTCTTAATAGGCATAATCAACAAGAATGATGATAATATGCAATACACTATTCTTGTTCATAACCTTAGTATTAGAAAAACTTCTAATCACCTTACACCTTCTTAAAAGGACGTTTTATGCAAAAATAGTTGATATTTAAAATTAGTAAATCCCAATATCTTTGTCATGTTTCTTTTATAGGTGTTCTTAAACATTGTCTTAGTTATATAGGATCTAAGATATTTCTTAATTTAGGTTCACTCAAGAGTTTGTAACCAACAGTTAGGGTCATGATTGTTAGTTATTTGTATCATTTCTTTAAGCTATTAGTGATCAAGTTTAGCCAAATATGGATACCATCCAGTCAAGACATGTGGCATTTGTCAAACACATGGTTCTCTCATTTATGTTTCTTCAAAAGTGCTTTACATGTCTCAAATCACATGGCCCATTGAAAAATGGGATTTAGACCTTATTAGTGTTATTAGCTTTGCTTTATCTGTTGGGTGTTATTTCATTCTAATTGCTACAGAATACTTTACTAAGTAGGTAGAAGTTGTTTCTTTGCATTTCACTAAGTTCCACTTAATCTATAGCTTTATCCTCAACCACATCACTTCTCTAAATTATAATTAATAATAGAACTGAATTCAAATGTAAAGAGGTATCTAATTTTTGTTCCATGTGCCACATCATCTAATCATTTTCATCACCTTACTACCCTCAGTCTAGGAATTAAGCTAAGTGCACCAATATAATTCTGATTTGCTTTCTCCATAACACTTTCAATAAAACCGAATCAAATTGGAACATATACTTGTCTCACACACCATAGGTTTATCATATCCCTTTTTGTACAAACAAAAATCATATTCCATACTTTTCAACCTATGGTACTAAGATAATCTTATTAGTTGAGCTTTGTATCCCATATGTTTATGTTATTCTTCATGATTGGTTTTTAGAAAAGAATAACAACATGTGATGCATTCCTTTGGATTTTCTTAAAAAATAATGACAATATACTCTTCAAAATCTACATGAATATCAAGAAGATATTCAGTGTCACCACACTAGACATGTCAGAATCAAGGAGACTTATGTGGGTGATCTAGTTCTATACCATTTTCCAAACTCTAGAAATACAAATTTCTCTCCCAACTAGCAGGGTCCTTTTCTATTAATTCAACCTTTTTAAAATGGCATGTACATTCTATCTAATCTGGAACGACATCAATTTTCAAATCTTGTTCATAAAAGCTTCCTTGAGCACTACTACATGCAATGAATTTATAGCATCCAATATACAAATTATTCTAAATAGAATGAATGTTCCTCCAATGGCAGTTTGCTTTACTATAGCAAAATATATACTATCTGAGGATAACATGTTTGTTTTAAACCATGTTTTTCTTGCATTATTTACTTGCCTCCTCTCTATCTCATGTTCTACGATTTTGTTGTCTATTTCCTTCATATATCCTTATGTTATCTATCCTATTCTACTCTATGTACTCAACATAATCAGTGATGTTTCAGTGGAACAAGGACGGCTTATTTTCACTATATATATATATATATATGGTATCCTTTTCTTCCATATAGTTTGTAGGCTTTAGCCATGCACCACTTTGTGGCATAGTATCATCTTCATAACAAGTGTATAGGTGATATTCTCATTTCTCCCCCTACTTTTTTGCTATTTATTTTTATATACTACAAATTTTGCTAACTTGTTCTATATTTGTCTCTTCTTCATTTCATTTGTCTCCTTATCTATTTCCATTCCTCCTTATATTTAGAATTAGTAAAGTTGAACGAGTATCACATTCTTGATGCAATGATGTAGTGTTCAGTGTAGAATAACATAAAGAATGTGAAATTTACATATGACTAAGCTAAGGAAGAGGTTGACTTTAATGATCTAGCAATGCTCCACTTGTGCCACACAACATCCCATAATTAGTGTAATGGTGATGTCTATGACATGTTTTTCCCTACTTTTATCACTCTCTCTTTTTGCTTATCACTATCTCCATTTATTTCATTATCCCTTTTTCTTTTCATGCTTTATGTTCATAAGGCCTGATGAGTGTCTCTGTTTTAGTCTAATGAGGGTGTATTTAAAAGGATTAAGTAAATTAGAAAGTGCTTTATCTACATTTTCATGGTTGCTTCTTGGAATCTAGCAACACCTCATTTCTTTGGTGTAGCACTCCATCGTAGATGTATCAGCAATATCCTAGACTCTCCCCTATCATCTTACTTCATTAAATCCTCTGTCAAGTACCTAGCTTATATCTTTTCTTGATGGACCATCCTTCAACTCTTTAGTAGTATCCATCAAGAGGAGGAATTGTTCTACCCACTTTAGCCTTTCTTTATATAGGTTAGAGTTCTGAATACATTTTGTAGATTCTTAGCTAAAAGTCCTATTTAATAGCATAGATTTAATATCTTGCATTATACATAATATAATTTCCACTCTCCATCTTCAACTCTTACAAGAAGTAACATCTCATATCGTCTACAAAATCATTCTTGGGTTCTTCTTATGTGGGTTCCAATTTCAATATATAACATTATCTTTGATGAGCAGTTGAAGGTACCTCTACGCTCAACCATACAAATCACAAAGGGATCATGCATGATCTAGTTGAATTCCATGGACTCTCTAGCTTCCAGTGCACCAGTCTTCTAGGAAGTGAATCTCACCCTAAAGGTCATTCGTTGTCTTCCCGATTACACTTGTCAAGTGTAAAGGTTTGGTTAAGTGTAATCAAGGCATATGATTTTTATCATTTTATGTTTTATGGGTTTAATGCTTAAAGAGAGAGATGAAGTAATTTAATAAAACAAACTAACTCATCTCCAACAAGTCCTAACATAAATATCTAGTCCCACTTTCCGTACACATCTTGAACCCACGTATCCACTGTTGGGTTACCAAGCACTACGGTACTAGGTGCAGCAAGTAATAACTCTACTAGGATTACCAAGCGAATACGTGTTATGCTCAAACCAGTCATACTTATGTATTTAATCTATTTACATTATCTCACTTAATTAACTTAATTACTAGAAAACATTAAATAAATAATTGAAAGCATTAAATGCATGAATAAATTTCTAAACTATCTAGACTGCTACAAGGTTTATCAAGACGCTCATCATTATTGCCATACACACAATTGTGCTCACGTACAACAATGCTTGAATAAAGATCTATACATTCCACGACTCTTACTATGGGCACTCGGGAAAAATATTCTACCTTTCAAATAGACAAATTGCAGGAGCTCTCTTACTACTATGAATCTGATGTTCATAAACATGGCTTGGAGCCCATATTTATAGTTTTTGCTCTAGGGCTATGTTGATGGGGCCCTATCAACATAGTAAATGCTACGTTGACATGGCCCTGTCAATGGGTTAACACCATGTAAATTGGGCCCTGTCGATAAGGCTGAATCAATAGGGGCCCATCGATGCAACACTTTGATGCTCATCATATCCCCACGATTGAATGAAAACTATCCTTGAGTTTTTTTACAAAATTGGGAAGTTATGGGGTTATTAACGAACTCCTAACAAACCAAAACAAAATAAACTAACTTGATAAAACTGAGTGTTCAAGTGTATAGATGAATACATTACAAAATTGCGGTGTTCATGACATAAAATTGAACACTATGACATGACTACATAAAAAGAATTGGATAGCACTTTCTTTGATGACATGAAGGTAGAGGAGAACATCAAACAATCCCAATTGATGCTTGCTCCTAAGGTTTTGAAGGACCTTCATTAGCTTCAGGCACATGTGCTAGCTAAGATGGGTATGGCTATCTTGCTACAGCTGCCACTTTTGATGGAAGGCAAAAGGCATTTAGCAATGCCCTCATCTTCTCCTCCTTACTACAAGGAACATTCATAATCTAAGTGGTATCACATATCTGTGCTGGAATGGGGACATCCCATAGACAAGACATTATTGAAAACATCTCCTTCACATTGAGAAACTAGGTAGCAAACTGTTTACATTTGATGTTGAACATGTTGACTGCATTCTGCAGCTCCTAGTAGTCATTCATCATTCTAGCCAAGTTCTCGGTAGTTAATCATTGATTTGTGAATCATGCCTTGAGAACTTTGAGTTCACCATTAGCCATTGCAAGCTTGCCCTTGGTGTTCTTGTGGTGCTTGAACTCAGCCTTGTACAACAAGTACAAGCTGGCCACCTATTTTTCGAGCTCTGCCTATAGTTGTTCGGTAGTCAACATGGCCAAGTTTGCATAATAGAGATTGGCAAGCTCCATATATTTTATCATCTCCTCGATTTGCAACTTCTTTGTGTGGATTTCCACCTTGTTGTAAGCATCTATCCCATCAACGATGGGTTGGGAAACTTCTCTACCTTGCTAGAGTTGCTAGAGGTCTTCATTGATTATCGCCTTCACTAACTGGATGTATTTGTCATTTACGCTCTTCTTTGAATTAACCTGTTCTCTGTCATGATCTTTGACTCTCTCAAATTTGAGAGCCTTAAATTTCCAGGTAGCTACCTCGATTGTAGTTTTCTAGTGAAGGGTGCACACCGCCTCCATGGAGAGATTCCAATTCTCTGTTGCCTCTCTCCTTAGTTCTGTGTTTGCTCTAGCCAATTGCTTTTGCTATTGATGAATGAAATCAATTAATTTTTTCTTGTGTGCATTAACATTCCATGGGAGATGGTTCTCTACGGTCAGTTGGACATTCTTTTAGTGGGTCTGATCCAAGGCCTTTTGAATCTTTTTATGTGTGGCCTCTACCAAGGATCAATAGAACATTGTCATTTTCATTGCACCCTCAATTGTTTTTAGTTTGGAGTGAAGATATTGCATAGCTTCATGTCTTGTCAATGCTAGTATGAGGAATGTGGGATCAACAATCTTGGCTCTTAGATTGAAAACTTCCATAGCCAAGCATTCATTCTACTACTTGGCTATTTCAAGTTGCCACTCCAATATGATGTCTTTGCCCCTTACCTCCAACAACTTCGACTGGCTTTGTAGTAATGTTTTTTAAAAGGTTAAAGACATTTGGATGTGGTTGCCCAATTCCTACTAGTTGGTCTAGCAGTTATTTCTACCATGCTATGTTTATTTTACTGCTTGTGATTCCTGTAGACGTCTACACATCTTTGTTCATAGTTGCATTAAGACTCTCGGCAATATGATCAACGACCACTTCTACTATGATCTTTTGTCCTTGGTGTTGCATCACCAATACAGTTGCCCCTTCATCCTCCTCCAAGTGCATCGAGAAAATTGGAATGCTTCTAGAGATTTTTGGGAGTGACTACTATTCTATGAGAGATACGGTAACCTCTCTAGTACTTAGAGTCAACCTTGTAAGCATCTACATTCTTTGGGCTGAGAAAATGAATCCACACTCAGCTATCAAGATGATTGTTCATCCCATCTCGTTGAGGTGACTCATTACTAGTCTATAGATGGATGGATCCCTACCACTCCTGCCTGCTCTTTGCTCTTATTCAATCAATAGCCATTCTCTATATTCTTACAATTGTTGTATGGTTGCAGTGATGTCTGGCACTATTCTTTGAGTGATGAATGGAGGTTGTGTTCGTTGCTCCTCTTCTTGAATTATGGTCATAGGTGTCTTGTCGTTCATCATTTCCACATAGTTGGTGGCTAGAACAGTTCTAACAGTATCGTTGATGTAATAGACTATCCCTCCCCTTGGACAAATTTTCCTAATGATGCATGGGAAGGGGAGTGCTTTCTTTCTGTGTTCATTTTCTTTAAACCAATTCTCCATCTCTAAATAGATTAACTTTAGAAGTTTGACTCGGAATCTCCCACTTAAAGTAATGCATGCTTAGGTAGAGAAGGCTGCAATTTTTCTTAACCTCATTGTGGGATTGAGGTAGAAGGCTGCAATCTTATAATAAATCCTTTCTACTAGTGTGAGCATGCAAAACTCCTTGTAGTCAACACCATAGGACTATTGCATCCATTCTTTCTTGATACTAGGATCCCCCTACATTAGGATCTTAGTTAGGTTTGTCCCTATTTCCAACAACCCAAGTGTTGTAGCAATGGCCTATTCTAAGTAGGACACTAAGTTGTCCTTGATTTTGACTATTGATTTGAGTTACCTATTATTCCAAAATAGGAACGTCTCTCCCATGTACCACTCCCTAGTGGAAGTGATGATTGGCCATATGCAAGAGGTCTTTAGCTGGTCTTACACTTCTCTTAGTGCATGCTCCATGAAAGGCCCAAACTTTCACTCATGGAGCACCAATTTTTGGAGCTCTCTTGATTTAATTTGATTTAGGTAGGCCTTATATCAAGGTCACCTCAAGATTTGCTAGTTGTGCTGACACATCATCCTAATGGGAGTGCTCTATTGCTGCTATTGGTTTTGAAATCTGTCGAATAGATTTCACTTCTGTCTCTTCCCTAAGAGGACCTATGGCATGGTTTGCAAGGAATTCTTCCTGGGGCTATTCTTAGACCCTTCCCGTTCTAGGCTATTTATCCCTTAGTTGGAATGGTCCTGCTTCCTACATGTCCTTTCCTTCTAGTGCCATCTATGGTTACAACACATTAATGGATTAGTAGATATAATGTGTAACTTTAAATTTTTGAATACCTTCTCTCATTAACTACTTAATCTTTAGCTAAGATTGGAACATTGAAGATTCATTATTTTATTAATTATTTATGATAGGTGACTGGAGCTCATTGAAAAGGTTTAACTCTTGTAGTTTGATGTTTGACAGTTGATTTTTTAGATAAACCCCTATGGGAGTTACAAAAAATTACGATAAATTTTTGTCATAAATGGCACATTTGTGGTCCCCATGACAAGGAGCTTACCTTCGGTAGCTACAAGGTTGAAGAATGGAGTGATTTGGAAAAATGATTTATAAGTTATGGGCTTTGAAAATTTGAAAAACTCCTTTGGCATTTGTGAGAAAATGTAAAATTTTCTAAGTGAGGTTGCACCTATTTATACTATTTTTGCCTTATGTCGATGGGGCCGCATATATCAAGCCTTGTATATTGGTCTGCTCCATCGACAGGGCCCCATATATGGGGCCCATCATTAAAAATTTTCAAACGTTAATATCTCAAAAAATATAAGGAATTTTTGAATAAAATTAGGGTCCATGGAATTCCAAAAAAGCCAAGAATATGATAAAATCATTGAAGATGGTCTTTGAAAGCTTAAAAATTAAAAATTTGATAAAGAACATATTGAATGACAAAAATATGTAAAAGAGCACATGGTCTAATGTGGAAGATTGGTGTATGAAACATTCTAGTTGCAAGAATGCCTAAGGATAAGGTGCTTAATGAACCCGACCAAGGGATATGCAAGCTGATCATTCACATAGTGGCACATGCCTTATTTGCCCTTACATAAACCAACCTAAGGAGTCCTTGGGCCTCATAGGTGATTAATGGTTAATGGATGTTAAGAACCAAAACTTGGAAGATTCTACCTAAGAATTCAAATATGTCAAACAAAGACACAGAATGGAGAACATGGACACCAGTAGCAAGGTGAGTATTGAATAGCAAATTGAATGGAATGGAATTGCACATTGAGGTCATAATATGTCCCTTGAGTTCATGTTTAAAATGACCGAAGAAGATCCATGCTTAGTCCAAACCAAAACCAACCTCTTTTAGTGACTTTGCATCGCCACTCTAAGATCGATGCACCACCCTGAGACACAAGAGTGCATCCACAAAACAAATATCATTCCATACATAGAAGAAAAGAGAAGTAGGAAGTGAGAGAGGGCCTTAGTTAGAGGGGACCTTTAGGCATGGGTACATGTCTTTCTAGTCCCATAACCAGTGCTTGTAGCCCATCTATTTATCTAAGGGGTGTGCTTTGAATTCCTTTTTTTTTTGCATTTTCTTTTTATTTTTTTTATTTCCTTTTGGCTGGGAACCACACCATGAAAAAAATTTATTTGACTTCCTATTAGTGGTTGGAATGGAATAGTAAGAAGTCCATGAAAAACACTCAAGCACTCAAGCAAGTAGAATATTGAGTTCCCTTAAAGTCACCCCCTATTCAAACATTTGAATCCTTCCCAATTCCTAAAACAACCAAGGTTAGAAATTTATTAAAATTTTATTTAATGAAAGGGATCTGAAACTTTTATAACATGCAAAACCATATAGTTTGCAAATGGGTGGATGTCGTGGACTCACTACCTGTTCAATGAAAAAGAAACCATGATTGAGTCATTGGTACAAAAATTCAAAAATAAAAACTAGACATTAGGAAACGAAAATATAAAGCACAAACCACCATTAGTAATAGCCATGGCGCCACTATGCCCTATTGATAATAAATCAATTTTGTTAGCAAAAATTTTTAAATCATACTCAAACAAAACAAAGTAAAATATATAATAAAGTTTCTAAAATATTCAAGAAAAGATCAAATGTACTAGTGATGGTGTAAAACAAAAAAAATTATATAAAAATAAGACGAAGTTTTAAAATTAAAAAGGTGTAAAATAAATAATTTGCAAAATCAAAAACATGGAAAAGAAAAAATAGGAAAACTAAGGAGCCATGTCAACGATTTATCATAGATGGCCATCTCCCCCATGACTGAGTTTGAAGGAGGAGATCAAAAAAATTGAGCATGGTTGTCCATTCGTTTAGGTAATTATTACACTAGGTTGTCTTGGCTTATGGAAAAGCTTTACTTTTCGAATGTTGACCAACTGCATTTTATTTAGGCTCTTTCATTTTTATACTGTCATGGCCCTAGAAGAAAAGCTTTTAACAATTATATATGGTCCTTCTAACAATGTTTGAAATTTAGTTTTCTATAGTACATGTGTGGGATTCCAATAGAGAACCTTATCCCCAGGCCAAAAGTTTAATTTCTGTATCCACTAGTCATGTCATTACTTGTTGAATGCCTTGTATACTTCATTCAAAGATAGGGCCACAAATCGATTTTCATCTCGCATGTGTAGGTAGATCAAACTTTATCTCTATGTTAGACTTAGGTCAAGATTTACTTCATAGGTTATTCAGAGTGTACAAAACTCATATTGGATTAAGAGCATTAGAAGTTTTCCATACACTAACTCATAGGGAGAGTAGCTAATAGGAAATTTCCATGTTGAGCAGTAAACGCATAGGGCATCGTTGAGTTTTGTGTTCCAATCTCTCCTGTATATGCTTATGGTCCTTGTTAGGATTTTTGTAATCTCCCTGTTAGTTACCTCTACTTGACCATTGGCTTGGGGATGATAGGGTGTTGTTAATTTATGTTTAACACCCAAGTGTTGCATAAGTTTTCGAAAGGTGGAACCTATAAAATTGATTCCATTGTCAGAAATTAGTGCACATGGCATCCCAAACTAGTTGACAACATTTTGTTCTACAAACATAGCAGCAGTGGATGATGTACAATTGGTGACAACTGCTCCTTCTACTGATTTGGTGCAATAGTCGCCTACTGTGATGATATATATCTTTTCATTGCACATGGGTTTGATGGTACCCATGAAGTCTATGCCTCATATGTCAAAGGGCTCTAGTTGTTGTATCCACTGTTGAGAATCCTTCATTTGTGTGGTTATCCCACCATCTCATTGATAGCATTCATAAGATCAAACAAACTATTGAGTGTCCCTGAAGATTGTAGTCCAATAGTATCCTACCATGAGGATTTTTATGGCCGTGTCTCCATTCATAGAGGTTTTTACAAGGGCCTTTGTGAGCATCCTGGAAAACGCATAGTTCATTCATATTAGGGACACACCAGTAGACTAGGCCATTGGCACATACCTTGTAACGCTAGCCATTGATTTCCATGAAGTGCTTTGTACAATGAAAAAATTGTTGTTTCTTCCTCAAGTTCAAATCTTATGGCATCTCTTAAGTAAGAATGTAAGTGAGGATGCTAGCATACCAATTTGTTTTTGTGGGAACTTGATCATTTATTGCTCTTGTAAAAAGGAGTTCGTCTGGAAATCGATCAGAGAGTGGACTCTCCTTCTTTTTATAATCCCATCTTAACTGAAAGAGGTGGTCAGCAACCACATTCTCAATCCCTTTCCAATTAACCATTGTGAGATCGAATTCCTACAAGATAACGAGCCACCATATGATACAAGAGCTCATCGTTGACTTGTTCATCAGAAAGTAGATGGCATTGTGATCTGTGTGCATAAACACTTTGTAACAACCAACATAGTACCTAAACTTCTCAAGAGCATATACCACTGCCATTAATTCCTTCTTAGTTGTGGTGTAATTCAATTGTGCACCCACAATGCTTCAGCTCATGTAGTGATTGTAATATGGATGTTTCTTGTAATCCAACTGCATAAGCACTACTCCCAAAGCATAATTAGATGCGTCTATCATTATGTGGAATGATATAGATCAATCTGGTGCTCGTAGAATTGGAGTTTCTCCAAGTTTTTCATTCAATTGTTGGAATGCATGTTCACGTTCCTTGGTGTAGATGAATGGAGCATCTTTGTTCGTAAGCTCGACCAACAAGTTTACGATCTTAGTGAAATTCTCTATGAATCACCTTTAGTAGCAAGTATGTCCAAGGAATGATCAAACATCTTTAACTATCTCTAGTTGGCATGTGATTCCTTGGATGAGCCTTATTTTTTCTAGGTCTATGTCAATCCCTACCAGAGTAATTTTGTGCCCTAGTATTATGCCTTCTTAGACCATTAAATAGCTTTTCTGCCAATTGATCCTAAGGTTTCATTCAACACATCTCTTCAGTGCTTGCTCAAGATGGTATAGTTCTTACTGAAGATGGTCTAGTTCTTGCTCAAATGTAGCCCCATAGGTAGAAAAGTCATACATAAAGACTTCTATCCTACTACCAATATGTTGTTGGAAAATATTAAGAACTAGGCATTAAAATGTTGTAGGGGCATTTCATAGACCAAACGACATCGTACAATATGCAAAAGTCCCTTGGGAACTTGTGAATGTTGTCTTGACTTAATCTTCTAACATAATTTGGATTTGGTTATATCCATTGTAACTATCCAAGAAACTATAATAGCAATGCCAGGAGATAGTGTCCAGTACTTGGTCCACAAATGGCAATGGAAAATGGTCTTCAAATGTTGCCATGTTCAATAGCCTAAAGTCAATGCAAACCTACTACATGTCAGCTTTCTTTGATACAATTATGATTGGGCTAACCGACTCACTATCCATGATGGGATAAATGAACCCTATCTTGAGGAGTTATTCTATTTTCTCCTTGACAATTTGCTTCAACTTAGGGTTTAGCTACCTTTGTGGTTGCCTTCTTGGCTTCATGGCCAAGTCGATGTAGATACGATGTTGGCATATTCTTGGATTGTTTCCTATCAGTTCAAGATATGACCAAGTAAAGGCTATTGGCCACTTGTTGACGACCTACAACAGCTTATCTTTTTGTTTAGGAGCAAGATTTTCATTGATTATGAACAACTTGCCATTGTTTAAAAATGCATACTCCATGCCAACCAGTAGAGTTTTTATCTTTAGGAACTCATGTTTGAAATTTTTAGGGATTTTCAGCTCTCCTCAATAGGTATCGTCATCTTCATCATCAAAGAGTCGGTGATGAACTTGCTAAAGTTCATCCATGCCTTTGACATAAGCACATGTTAGGTTCTCAATAGGCTACATGCATAGTGTGCTACCATCAAAGTAAAATGTCAACCATTGGGTGCCCTCCTATTTTGTGGCTACTGGGTATAGACACCTTTGGATATCTACTTCTTGTACACACTCATTACATACTAATATGAATGTACCCTTGATGGACCAGGTCTTTTGCATGTAATTGCACCTATTATCACTAAACGCGATGCATAGAACATGCTTCTTCTCCAGCCTTCCAAATTCATTTTCCTTGGAGATTTCCAAGAAGAGGCTCCTTATGTTCATTCGTGCATCTACTGTACATAACCATGCTCTTCGCATAATAATGGGGAAGACACCTTTGTAATTCTCCACCTTGATCACTAGAAAATTGGTAGGATAGGAACACCTATGCACTATGGTCACAATGTCCTTCACTAGTCACAAAGGAACAATGATTGATTAATCTACTAATTCTAAGTGAATGTTCCTCTACTTGAGAGGTTGTAGGTTCCAAGGTTTGTACATGTCATGGGAGATGAGATTGACACTGAAACCAGAATCAAGAAGATCCTTGTATTGCTCATGTCCAAAAATTTGTAAGTAAATGAGTGGACTTCCTAGGTCAGATCTTTTCGTGGGAAGATTGATTGCCTTGATCCAATTGAAAATAGGTTGAGTTAACATCAAAGTGTAGATCCAAGCTAACATTTGGTTTAAAGGGCATGTGAATGTGTTTAATGTAAATGATGAGGGTGTCAGAGATACAGGGTGACTAGCCGCATTAGGTTTTGATGGGTTGGAAGGATTGTTGGGTTGGAAAAATGGTTGTTTCCTAGATCAATTATCTGAACCACTCAACTAGAAAGCCAAATGTCAATGTACAACCCTCGTAGCATTTCATTGCTGTGGTTATGGAGGAATTTTGCCCTTCATGGATGGAACAAGAGGTAACTAGGCTGAGGACGAGGGGATGTGTATAGAGGAATGCGAAGGATGGTATGTATATGGGTGTTTCCCTCAAGTAGATGGTAAATGGGTTCGATGATACTCTAGAGGGTAATAGTTATGTTGAAATGAGGTGTGGCTTACAGATTTTCTTGGAGAAACATGTTGCTTAACAAGAGTATCCATGTGGATCTTGTTGCCTATAAGGGTACTACTATTTTGGTGGTTGCATTCTCCACAATTGTGCTTGGTGCCATTGTTGATATTGTTCATATCGTTGTGCTGGAGCTCCACTTGGATCGTAATCTTATTGTTGTTGGTGGAACTACCTTCAATTGCCTTCTGGATAAGGTAATCTTCAGGGTGCTTGCCTTCATGCTAGGCGAGGATTCAATGCATACATCCCAAACCCTTGTAAGTGTGATATCACAAAGCAACATCCCTTAGGATGTTCATATTGACAAAGGTCATAACCAACATTGTCATCATCAGGGTGTATCTTTAGAACTTCTTATATTGTAGTAGCTATGCCATTACCTCTTTAGTAGTCACATTCAGTTTCTTTCTGCCTCCTACAATTATGATCACTATTTTGCTCTTTTGATTCTTCAATAATCTTCATAGTGGTTTGGAATTTCTCATCTATAGAGTCCCATAATTTATCAACCTTTGCTGAAATATCAAAAACAAATTTTTGGACAAGCAAGGTTTTTCTATTCACCACTTCGTTAAGTGGTGACTCCTCCTTATCACATAATCATATCTCTATTTTTCTGATGGAAGGATTCCTATTATATTCTTTCACACTTTCCCTTTTCATAGCTCATCTGCTTCTTTTGCAACCTATTCTATCAACCCTTGTATCTGATGAGCTCTTAGTTCAAACAATCTCCCTTGGGAAAGAACCCCAAGAGTTCTTCTAGTTTTTACTCTGAGCCCATCTATGATTTGGCAGAGTTGTTCCCCATAAGAATAATCATATCCATCACATTGATGTAAAAGAGAATAATATCTGCCTTTGGTAACATCCAAGGGTTCATTTGTTCCCTGTTTCCAGCCTTGGATGTGCCTTCTCAGGTTAGACACTTTGCAGTATGTCTACTATTTATCATTAAATAGCTCTAACATGGTACTTCATGTATGAATGGATTCTGCTTCCAAGGATTGGTACCAACTATCAGCTTTCTTGATAAGTGTCTTGGAAAAGAGTTTGAGTTTTTGCTAATCATTTTCAATGTTTTGCAAGGCATAAGCATTGTGGAAAGCTTGTAGATATGCCTACTGTTCAAAGTTATATCCCCCCTTAAATCTTATGATCTTATTCACATCTAAGCGCTAGATCCAACAATCCTTTACAGGCCTAGTTCAAATCTTGACTACCTTTATAATGTTAAGCATGCTTCTAGTCACCAACAGAGGATCATCATCATGATTTCATTATTACCGATGATGTTCTTGGTTACCCCTTTGATTATTGTGGGCATGGCGATTAGTATTATTCCCTCTATGCTCACCTTCATTATGGTTGTTCCTTCTGCAACGTCTTTCAGTTTTAGAAGAGGAAGAAGAAGCAGATCTAGATGAAGAGAAGGAAGAAGGAGAAGGAATGACTACACCATGAAATGTACTAATCCCCCCTTGGTTGTCATGGCTACATTCATTAGGTTTCCTATCTTGTGATACTTGTTTGATCCCTTGCTTTGACTGCCATCTTTCCTTGAACCTGAATTGTGGATGGTAGATTGCAAACTCAAGGTTAAATCCTTGTCACCCATAACAAAGGGTAGAGAATCTTCATGCTGAGACCCCTTAGAGGTAGGGTTCTCGTTATCATCTTAGTTCAGTAGGAATAAGGGATTAGTGAACTATTTCCCTGTAACATCCTCATGATGCCTCTCTTAAAGTCGATCTCGCTTGCATTGTGTGTCAGTGGGATGGTAGTGTTGAGTGTCGTAACCATTGCCAATGTATTCCTCTTTAAGATCTAAGATGCCTAACTTATTAGGAGTTTGAAGAAGCATCTAAGGCACAGATAGATTGGGAGGCAATACAATATTGCCTTCCATATCACACCATCGCAGTTGCTCATCCTGATATAGGATGAAGGTGAAATCAAGCACAAACTCATCTGGATGAGTATATACCACTTTGCACTTTTGTGGGGTTGGTGCTTTAACATCGTCATGCCTATGAGAAGAAGACATTTTACAAACAACTAAGGAATCATTTTGCTTTTGTAGTTATATTATTTGGGAATGATATTGACCTTGAGGTTCATCCAACAAGATTAATGAGATTCATTAAAGCTAGATAGCACACATTTCAACAAATAGAGTCCCCAAAAATAGTGCTAATGATGAGTGATTTCAGATACGTCTACTCTCAACCATGCAAATAACAAAATGTTCTGGCACGATCCGGTCGAATTCTATGGACTCTCTAGTTTCTAGTGCACTAGTCTTCTAGGAAGTGAATCTTGCCCTAAAGGTCTTTTGTTGTCTTCCTAATTACACTTGTCAAGTACAAAGGCATGGTTAAGTGTAATCAAGGCATATGATTTTTATCATTTTATGTTTTATGTTTTTAATATAGAAAGAGAGAGATGAAGTAATTTAATGACTAATTTAATTTAACTAACTAATTGGTCTCTAGCTAGTCCTAACATAAGCATCTGGTCCCATTTTACATACATGTCTTAAACCCATGTATCCACTGCTGGGTTACCAAGGGCTACACTACTGGGCACACCAAGCAATAACGCTGCTGAGATAACCAAGCACATAATTTTCAAGCTCAAAGTAGCCATACTTATGTATTTAATCTATCTTGCTTATATCACTTAATTAGCTTAAAAACTGCAAAACATTAAATAAATACCTATATGCATTAAATGCATGAATAAATATCTAAACTATCCAAAATGTTGCAAGGCTTATCAAGAACCTTATCTTTCTTGTCATACACATTATAGTGCTCAGGTACAAAAATTATCAAATAATGATCTGTACAATCAATGACTCCTACTACTGGCACTCAAGAAAATATTCTAACTACAACAGCTCTGCTACTACTATGAATTTGATGCTCATAATCATGGTTGGGAGCTTGTATTTATAGTTTTTACTCTAGGGCTATGACAACGGGGCCTTGTCAACATAGAAAATGCTACGTTAATGTGACCCCATTGATGGTGGAACACCATGTAAAGGGGGACCCGTTGATGAGGCCAAATCAACGGCAACCCATCAATGCAACACTTTGACGCCATTCAATCTTCTACATTGATACTTGACTTAGCTTGCAAATCAACTCATTAACATTCAACATCAGCTAGTTCTTTGACATTCTGCATCAATTCTACTTTTGACATCCTATGTCAATTCTCACAGTGATTATTTACACATTAATGCTCTAATTAAAAACATTCTATAGCCTTCAAGAAGATATTGTGGGGCCCAATGCATCATTTTTTCATAGTCTAGGAGGGAACTTTGATCTATAAAGAGGAAACCACCACTAAATTAAAAAGGAATGGCCTTTTCTAGTTGTGTTTTTAAGAAATGTCTTGGTATTTTCACTTTTGATTATTTCTGCTACTAAGGGCAATTTTCTTTCTTTGTAACAAGTGACTTGTTAATCTTTTTAAAGATTTTTCCTTGTTGTAAAACATCTATTCTCCAACCTGAGATATCAATTCTCTCTAATTTCTCTTTCCCTTCTCTTTCCCTTCTCTCTAATTTCTCTTTCCCTTCTCTCGTCAGACACACACAATTAATCAAAATCAAGTTAATATACTAATCTGATGCATGTCTATGCCTAGTCAACTTCTGAATCTACGATTTTCCTGCTAGATCTTCATTAGTTGCATACATTAGGAAAAGAACGAGGTGATTAAATCCTTGTCTGATGGTTATGATCCCTAGTACACCTGCTATAACATTTATATCAATTCCCAATTTCTTTGTCTTAACATTTTCCTATTTCAACTTTTCTGGTGTTATCCAACTTCATATTAGTTGTATTTTTAGTGTTTTCCTTCTAGCTTAAGCTTTTCAAAACTTTTTTATTTTTTCATTATTTCCAAATTCCTTTCTTACTAACCACATGCCACATTTATCTTCTTTTCTTATGTGCTACATACATCTTCTCTATTCATTATCTATTAACTTTTCGATGCATGGTATGTTTTTATGCATTTCTTCATCAGTGTTTGGAAAAAATGCTTGTCAAAGGTTATCAAATTATCTCTTCCTATGATTTGCAAGTCCCTTATTGATTTTAGAAAGATTAATCAAGATATTGGTTTTCCTAAATTGATTGGTGGTCACAAGATTGCTTGACTTAGTTTTGTGTTAGTTTATGATAGGTTTTATATTATAATGATCTTTGCCGCAATGGATGTCATAGTCAAAATTCAAGAAATCATAGTCTGCTATACTATGGATGTCATTATTTAAATGTTAGAATTACATAACATGAGTACAAAACCTATTATCACCTCCACCTAATTTGATTCTAACACTAAGAGTCTATGATTCAAGAGAACCTATGGAGATAAGAAGAAGGTGTATGGGAACATGATAATAATAAAGAAGGTATACTTTAAGATATGAACATACCACATATATACCACGAAGTGCTTGAATAGAATATCAGCTAATGTAGCCAGGGGAAGTGCTATGTTAAGTGGAAAGTATCTAGTCAACATGAATCTACTCATTTTGTTAGAGATCCAATGCTATTTAAGTATAAGCAAACTAGCATGCCCATACTTCCATTTTCATGCCTCATTAGAAAACTTTGCATTTATGCTAGGATACTAGCTTATATAAATGTTGTGGTTAGGAGGGCCTTAAATGCATCATCCATAGAAATAATTAAGTCTATACAAGCTAAAAAAGATTAATTAGAATTGCCTCCTAACATTGAAGTTTCACAAAGCATACCTACAACAGAAATAGGTGATGTAGGACCAATCACTTATATATTTGCAATAATGAATCGTGTTTACCATCAGGCAATGAGTCATCCATAAGAGATGTCATAGGTTGTAAGTTGCATGAGTGACAACTTTCAACAATGCCTAGGTATATCATCGGATATATTTGAAGTCTATAAAGATCCAATATCAGGAAGAATCACAATGTAACCCACAAGGGATGACTAGACTTCATAGACCTTAGGTAATGCAATTGCATTTCATATCATTCTTGCATCTAGTGACGGAGTCATAATCATAATCATGCCCCGTGAAGGCTAAGGAAGTGTTGTTAAGGATGTTTCCAAACATGTGTACACTACCTTCAATGTTCCTATAGTTCCCATTCCTAATCTTATCAGTGCGTAGGACATTTAGGGACCTACGTGTGTAGGACGAGATAACGGATTAATGAGTGTAATGGATCATGAGGATGCCTTGGACTAATTGCTTAAAATAAGCTAAACTATTTAAGACATTTTGAGATCCCTAAAAATGTCATGGTTGTTGAATAAAAATTAATTTTAGTCAAAGGGAAGTTAGTGCTTACCAAGATTCAACTGCAACATGTAGACTCAAAGGTTTAATAATTGTAAGATAAGATATTCCAAATGTGTTGTTAATTATTAGAACCATCTTCATTTGTGGCACCAGACTTACTTGGAAACTTTAAAATTGAGGAAGTCCAACATCTCACCACCATGAAATACCATTTGAAAATTGAACAAGACAAATTCTTATGGAACGCTTTAGCTGCTGATGCTAAGATGTGTGCCTTACATTAAAACATTACCATGTTGGAAAAATAAAGTAAGAGGTTGATAGCAAAAAGTCAAAGATACACATAGGCAACTAAGAAGAAGGAATAGTTCGAGAATCAACTAAGCCACCTTCATGAATTATTTATAAAGGCAATTTCGAAGATCGAGAGGTTAGCCCAAGAGAATAGGAATCTATCCATGACAAACGTTATTTCGTTGCAATAGACATCTATAATTAGAATTGGAACCTAGAAAAATGAAACCACTAAGTAAAACATGTTTAAGAGATGTTGATGAGCTGTTTATAAATAAGAGGCGGCTTTCCCTATTTTAGACACTTAGATTTAAACCCTTAGCCAAACTCTTCCAGTTTTACCATTCTAGAGTTAGAATAATTTCCATGTGCCCGTAGTAGGAGTCTTAAAGTGAACGGATCTTTATTTGAGCAAATTGTACCTGAGCACACATTTGTGTATAGCAATAAAGACGAACTTTCTGATAAACCTTGCAACAAGTGGACTAAGCAAAATAGGAATTAATTATTGTTAATTGTTTAAATGGTTTCCTAGATAATTAAATCTCTCTCAACCCTTGACTTTCCTAGTTAAGTGCATTCAGTACGACCGCTTCGAGCACGTGTGTAACACTTGGTAACCTAGTAATGAGTAGCGTTTGGTAATCCCAGCAGCGTTGCACTAGTTCAAGGTGTGTGTGGCAAGTGGGAACGGATACTGGTGCTAGGACAATTAAAACTTAGTTAGTGAATAGTTAATGAAAGTTAGTCACTTAGTTCTCTTCACCTTCCCCTATTAGCATAAGACATTAAAAAGAGAAAAGATATAAAAATCATATAGCCCAAGCTTACTTAACCATACAACCGTGACAATACAAGTAAGTTTGAGAAGACAGCGATAGATTAACCTTAAGTGTTCCATTAGGGCGCATAAGCACTTAGTCCTTGGAGTTTGACCGGATCGCGCGTGAGATGCTCATATTCACATGGTTAAGTGTAGGGGTACCTCGTCACTCATCAGATGTCATAGAAATTAGCTGGACCTCCAAAAGAAGATCAAGAAGAGAAAGATCAAGGAAATCAAGGCCCACCTCAATGTTGCTCTACAACAAGTTGGTAACGCTACTTGAAAAAGCATTATTAATGGAATCACAATGATACACCAAGCAAAAATCAAAACTAGTGATTTGTGTATAGAGAAGCTAGATCATTATGTGGAGTTGGCTAACCTTAGATATGTTAATCTCACCATGTTAATAACTAGCTGCTTAACAAGTGAAGTGGATAAGCAAACTACAATTACCATGATCCTACTCAACATGAAAATAAGCTGCACAATGAGACTAAAAGGAAGCTACAAATAGTAGAAGCAAATCCATAAGTTCTTTGAGCATAATACATGGAACACCATGCTAGTGTGGAAAAACTAGCAAAATGATAATAGAAAACTAAGAGGTAAAAGAGAAGATGAGAATATTTAATGTTGAATCAAAATTGTTTGCGACCTAGTTTGTATAAGTAAATAAGACGTTTCCAAACCTACCATGTTTCTGGAAGGTCCCAACAACTACCAACCTATCTGATTTTTCCTAGATCGTTAATGATGTATGAATAAACATTAAGAAGTATCAACTAGTCCTCAATCACTTTTGCATCAGGGATCAAGTTGCTAAACAACCATAAGAGTAGCCAAAATTGGTCTAAATATCACTACTTGGAATGACATGAAGGATTGTTATGATATATAAACTGAAAGACCTGCAATTTTGTAGTCATTTTGATATTAGTTCAATCTGTTATCATATTGTAAACCACTCTAATAAATGTTGTAATGTGGTACTCAAGTTAGTCAATCACATCACCTCAATTATTTCATAACAAATTATCTTCTATTTTTTTCTAACTCAAAAACATATTTTCATGTAGTTGTGAAGGTATGATGAATATTTTTTGCATGTTCTACAACATTGTAGTTTCAATGTCATAGGCTTTTGTATAATATTATAGAGACATCATAGTTAGGAATTATAATGTCTATAAATGCCTACCAACCACTACATTAAATGTACCATTTTGATCATACTTGTAGTGAAGCTCTTCGAGTTTGTTTCCATGAAAGTTAGAATCTATCACAAAATTCCCACAGCATAAACTTAGATTAGTTTATCAAAATCTTATTCAAGTGATTATATGCGTAGATATAACTTTAGGAACAATAATAAGATTGAAATTAGTTTATTTTTATTGTAGCACCTAGCTTAGTTTAATACTTACTTTAATTATATTTTATTTGTCTTTTTCCTTTACTTAGCATGCACTTAGTTAAATATTTCTATTTCAACATATGATAATCAAGGTTACATAAATGCAACTAGTTTTGATCATAATACTTATTTTCTAGTAATCCTAATGGTGCTCTTGCTTGGTTCACCTAACAGTAATTACTTAGTAATGCAACAACAATTACGTGAGTCTAAAATACATAGGAAGAACCTAGAATGAATGGTTATCATCTAGGATATGTCAACTCTTTAATCTTAGTACTAGATTTATTAGATTAAATTTTAATATTTTAATATTTCATTACAACATTAGTAACATTAAAATTATATGCCTCAATTATACTTGATAATATGCATAAGAGTCACAAAAGTGTTATCAAAAGGACAATGATCTACAATGTCATGTTTAACCATCTAAATACCACACTAGCCCAATCTAGGAAATATGATCGATTGTACAGGAATGATTATGATTCGTATGGTTGGGCGTAGGATCTACTTGCTACTCATTACCTAGGAAAGATAGAATACATTAATTAATTGCTAATATATTTCAACAATATAAAAAGAATGTTTTCATTAATAATTCGTTAAATTTACTAAGTGAGAAAGAATATGTCCAAGCATACAAAGAAATTGGACATGGTTTTGTGATTATTTCTACAATTACAAAATGTAAAAAAGAGTAACAAAATAAATTTCCAATAGTAGTGCAATCTTTGGCAAAGGAATTTGTTGGTTTATTTAAATGTAAGTTTAAAGAACTTTCTTCAATAAGATTCATTCAACATTAAATTGAATTTTTTCCTAAAGCAACTATACTAAATGAAAGAGCCCATCAAATAACTCCATAGTAAAGGGAGGAACTTCATAAGCATATGGGTCAGTTACTCTTGAATGGTTTCATCAAGAAGTCCATTTCCTCATATGTCATTCTAGTCATTTTAGTGCCTATTAAAGACATGGATGAGATAAAAATGTGTATTGATTCTAGAGCTGTGAAAATCATCACTATTGAATATAGATTTTCTATTCCTAAAATTAATGACATTCTTCATGTTTTAGTGAATGTTGAAATGTTTTCTAATATTGATTTGAAAGTGGAATATCATCAAATAAGAATTAGGCTTGGAGATGAATGAAAACCGCTTTTAAAACTCTTGATAGTTTGTATGAATGGTTAGTCATGCCATTTGGGCTATCTAATACTTTGTCCACATTCACGATTCTTCTGCATGATGTTCTAAGAGATTTAATGAAAAAATGCTACATATTTTTCTTTGATGATATACTTGTCTACAATTCTAATGAAAATAAGCATGTGCAACGCTTGAGAATAGTATGATATAGATTGCATAAAGCTCAATTAATCATCAATGCCAAGGAATGTCATTTCATGAACAAATAAATTCTATATTTATATCATGTTGCTTTCGAGAATTAAGTCAAGATGGAGCCAAGCAAGATAAAGGCAATTAAGAAATGTCCTTCACCTGGAGATCTGGAAAATGTGATATATTTTCTTTGTCTTGCTAATTTGTATAATAGATTTATTAGAAAGTTTAATTCTCTCACATGGCCTACATTATCTTGTTTAAAGAAGCATTTAGCTCATGTGTGGAATGATGAAAAATAAAAATCATTCCAAGATTTGAAGGTAAAGTTTTGTAGTGCTCTCTTATTGACCATTCCAAAGTTTTCTAAGCTCTATTGGTGGACAGAGATGGAAGTGGACTTACTATTGGTGGACTTACTATTGGTGGTATGCTTTCACAAGAGGGTATGCCCATTGTATTCTTTTTTGAAAAATAGGATGCGTTTAGGCAAAAAATATGGTATATGTGAGAAAGGGTTATATGCTATATTTCAAGTAATTAAACATTGGAGGCATTACTTGTTGTAAGAGAAATTTCTTGTACTTACAAATCATAAGGCATTTTTCATATTGAATTCCAAAAAGAAACTTAGCGCTTAGCATATGAAATAAGTAGA
Organism: Gnetum montanum; assembly: GCA_015680685.1. Lineage (NCBI taxonomy): Eukaryota > Viridiplantae > Streptophyta > Gnetopsida > Gnetales > Gnetaceae > Gnetum > Gnetum montanum. Next base: position 597,985 of record MNCI01033969.1, on the reverse strand, counting down.
GTAACTTGCAGGATTTAAGTTTTCTCTTATGCATATAAGTGGGAAATCTAGTATTGTGGTGGATGCTTTATGAAGAACTCATGTGACTTATTCTTGTATTGAAGTAAATGGTTTTAATTCTTTTATCAAATTATATCCTAGTTATACTAATTTTTTTTACATATGGAAAGACTCTAGTTCTCCATTATTGGAAAGAGCTAATAAGTAGAAGGCTTGTCACATTCAACATTGTATTCTTTCCAAAAATGTAAAATTTTACATTTCAAAGTGTGACTTTAGGCTCAAATTTTTGAAAAAAGCATAATGGTTACATGGCACAATACATTAGTTAGATAAGGATATTATGATTAGTAAGAAAAAATTAATTTTGGCTAAGTATATCTACGGATATTGTTATATTTGTCAAGGAATGTTATGTTTGTCAAAAGTTTAAAGGTGGGAAATTAGTTAATGAACATTATATTTCATTACCAATCCCAAATGCTTCTTCTGAAAGTATTACTTTTGACTTTTTTTTTCAAGTCATTTCAAGAACAAAATTAGGTCATAATCTTATAATTGTTATGGTGCATGGATTTTTAAAGATGGCTTATTTTATTTCATGATGAAGAAGTAGTAATACTTCTCAAGTTGCACATTTATTCTTTTAGTATGTTATCAAATTATGTGACATTCTATTAACTATTATTAAACAGAAAGATGTTAAATTCATGAGCCATTTTGCAAATTGCTTTGGCAATTATTTAGATCCAAGTTGTATTTCCTCACAGACTATCATCTTCAAACTAATGAGTAATCCGAGATTGCAAATATATCTTTGTTTAATATTTTCTGATGCTTATGTAACGACCAACTTAAAAAATGGAAGAGTATGTTAGCTCATGTTGAGTTTTTATATAATAATGCTTTTCATACCAATATTAGTAAGATTCCATGTGTTAAACATTGTGGTTTCTCATGAAATATGGTTGATTAATTAAGGAAATTTAATGACTGTGCTTCATCATGTATTGTTTTTGTTAAGAAAATGAAGTAATTGTATTAGTAAGTGAAAATCTATTGTAGTACTAAAAAGATATCTACCAAAACCATTGAAGGCAAGAATAAAATTGAATTGTAATATAGAAATTTTGTGTGGATTCATTTAAGCAAAAAATGTAGAAGAATATACATTTCTAAGAGCTTAAGTCAATAAGTATTGGTTCATTTATGATTAGGACCAAGACTAGTGAAAATGCCTATGAAATTGACATACCTAATAATTTTTCTATTTTTTGTGTTTAATGTTTTAGATTTGACTCCTTATCCTAAAAATGTTCTTATATTAAACTCGAAAGAATAGTCTTGAAGTTGTTAAGGATGAAATTGAAGGTCAAACTTGATTGAAGTCATTAAGGAAGTCAATTGTGCTATAAGTAAGATGGGCAAGGAGCACAAGAGATAACAAAATACATGCGTACTTAATGTATTATATAAATGAAGGACCAAGGAATGTCATATGGTTTCAAGAAAATGATTTTGGTATGTAGGGGCTTGATGTTATCCCAAGTGTATGGACTAATTAACACAAGTGTTTTTATAAGTGTGTGGGAGATAATAATGACATCAGTATACCTTCTTAATGTAATTATCATGCTCATTATGTTCTATGAATCTTACAACATGGTTTTTTTAATTTGGAGACTTTTGACATTGCTTTTTATGTTATGGGTATGCAACTACAAGATGCAATAGGTGATATTGAACTACAGTCTTGATTGTAAATTGATTACAAGTTACAACCGACTAGAATAAAGAAAGAGATAAGATTTGATCTCTAGATTTCATAATGAAAGCCACTGCAAGTTGCAAGAGTTTGCAATTGGGGTCAACTATGAGTGAGTATGAGTTATGGCCAACTCACAAGCACTTTAACCACTTCTCAAATTTCTACCTTCAAACATAGCACGAGTTCATGTGCATCATAGGTAATTGTAGTTATATGGAATTGTGAGTCATAGCAAGCCACATCTTGAGTAAGCTATGAGTGGGTGCAAGTCATGACCTAAGTTGCTTATGAGTGGGTGCAAGTCATAGTTTTTCTCAACCAAATAAAAAGTCAATTTTTGAATACAAATTAATACATGAAAGATTCATGGTCATTGCCAAGCACATATAAAAGCAAAAGTAGGTCCAATTATGATCACTAAAATCAAGAGACATGTGGCATAGCTTGTGAGGTTGTAAACATTATTACAGCTCTTCGATAAGTAATTGATAGTGGTTGGTAAGGATCAATATGTTGTGTGTGAGTAGAGTAAGTATTTAATTAGTTTGGTTATCTCCTTTGAAGTATTTTACTTCTGATGAGCAGTGAGGTACCCCTACGCCCAACCATATGAATCACTAAGGGGGTTACGTGTGATCTGGTCGAATTCTATGGACCTATAGTTATATAATGCACTACCTCTTCTAGGAAGTAAAATGGGCGTTGAGAACATTCGTTGTTTTCCCAACTACACTTGTGAGGTTCAAGGGTATGGTTTAAGAGTAATTGAGGTATATGATTTTTGTTATTTTATATTTTATAGATTTGATTGCCTACAATAGGAATGAAGAGTAGAGTAATTTAAAATCTAATTCATAATTGTCTATCTAGCCTAGTACAAGTAACTATCCCACTTTCCTGAACACATATAGTGCTACTGGGCTACCAGACGTGAAGCGTTGATGGGTTACCAAGTACTATATGAATGCTCGAAGTGGTCATGTTCGTGTTCATTAACAACTAAAAATAAATTGCTTAATTCGAATGCATTAAAGTAAAGAGCAAGAAAGTAAAATGCATTAAAGAAAATATTAATCTATTCTCAATGCTGCAAGGACTATCACAAGAGTTCATTTTATTCATGTTAGACTGCTACACTCAAGTACATCAGTGCTCGAACAAAGAACTATATACACTTAGACTCCTTCTGCAAGCACTTAGAAAATATTCTAGCTCTAAGGAAAATAAATGGCAAGAGCTTTGCTACTCTAACTAAAAACTAACTTCAAAACTATGCAAAAACTAGAGCTTGGGTCTGCTATTTATAGGCTTGAAGTACATACCCCGATGTTACTTATGCGACGTCATAGCAAGCAACAAAATTGTGTTCATCATACTCCCACGACTGAATAAAAACTCGTCCTCAAGTGAAGAAGAGGAGGAAAAAGTTCTTTACAAAAAATATTGGGTAGGTATGGCATTATTCACTAACATTACAAATTAACTTAGATAAAATGGACAAACTCTGAGTGCCCAAGTGTACGGAATTACAATTTTTAGAAAATGGAGTGTTCATGATAAGAGAAGTGAACACCCTGGATACACTGACGTCTAACACCTTTTGGTAGCAGAAGAATGAGAGAGAGAAGAGTTCCTACAATCACAAATGATCCTAATTGTGAGGTACTGCTGCATCATCCTTGGTGAAGATAGTCCCACTTCCAGTCCATACTTCCCACTGCAAACACAACAGAATCATAAATTAGTATGCAATGTGTAACACATAATTGTTAAATGCCTTGTCCTGTCAATGGTTACACTAAGTTAGGATGTGATTCTGGTTGATTGGTTCCTTAAGTAGTGTTAGCAGGAAGGTTGATAGATAGGATCAATTAAATTAAGTAATCCATGAAATTTTAAAAAGTTTAATACAAGGAAATAATTGAAGGGGGTATAAGAATGCACAACAATGAAAAGAAGAACTCACTGAAAATGGTTGTGAAGATGTGTACATTTGGATGTCATTGATGGGGTAAACAAAAGAGAATTTGCTTGTAAGAGTGTCTAAGGATAAAGAACTTAACTAAACCAACCAAAAGATATGGAAGTGGGTCCTTCCCAAAGCAGGCATAGATCTTTTATGTCCTTGCATAACTTGAAACCAAAGAGTCTGTGGACTCTGTGGATGGTTAATTGTTACATAAGGTTAAGTACAAAAAGCTAGAGGAAACTAACTAAGAATTTCAATGCATCAAACTAGGACATTGAACCAAAACATGAAACAAGCAATGAGGTGAGACATGAAAAACATAGATGGATGAGTGGAATGGAGTTCCTAATTATGGTCACATGAAGCCCCTTGTGGATTTGTGGTTAAATGACTTCATAGCATCCATCGTTAGTTTAGACCAAAACCAACCATGTTCAATGACTTCACATCAACATTTTAAGACCAATCCATCCCTTGAGACACAAGAATGCTCCCATAGAACAACCACCATTCCTTATTAGAGAAGGAGTAGGAAGTGAGGAAGGGCCTTAGTTAGAGGGGACTAGTCCCATAACTGGTGCTTGTAGCCCATGTATTCTATCTAAGCACTATGTTTTGAATTTCGATTGATTTGTTTTCTTTTTTTTTCAAATGGGAACCATACTATGCAAAGACACATACATTTATTTTGTCCAAGGGGTGTGCTTTGAATCCTTATCATTTATTTTTTCTAATGAGAACCACACCATGTAGGGATGTATACATGTATTTTTGCCAAGGATTGTGCTTTGAATTCTCATATCTTTTTTTTCTTTTCTAATGAGAACCACACCATGCAAGGACTTATTCAACTTCCTTTTATTGGTGGACACAAAATGGTAAGAAATTCATGAAAACACACATGCACCTAGGCAAATAGAAAGACATAAAGAATACTAAATCCCCTTGAAAACACACCCTGTACAAACTCTTAAGATCCTTCTCAATTTCAGAAACTACCAAAGCCATAAATTTATTAAAGTTTATTAATGAAATGGGATTGCGCGTTTCCAAAACAAGGAAAACAATAGAGTTTGTGGATGGGTGAATGTTGTGGACTCACTACCTATTGCATGAAAAAGAAACCATTCCCTAATCATGTGTAACAAAATTCAAAGTCAGCAACTAAACAACAACAATCAAGTAACAAAAATAGTACACAGCACCATCAAGTAAGGCATTACAAATGTACCTAGCACTAATTAACAAAAAGTTAGAAAATCACACAAAATAAAAGAAAATATAAAAGAAAGTGTAAAATGTTCAAGAAATATCAAATGTACTAATGATGGTGTAAAACAAAAAATTATAAAAGATTAATAACATAAAAACAAAAGGATGTAAAATAAAGAATGTGTAAAACAAAAAGTTATAAAACAAAAAATGTGTAAAACAAAAGAGTTGAAAAACTAAGGAGCTACTTTGTATGATTAGCATGAGTGGCCATCTCCCCCACAAATAAGTTGAAAGGAGGAGATTCAAAATATGGAGTGTGGTTGTCCATCTGACGAGGTGCTTGTTGTGTTAGCTGGTGTATGCTCATGGAAAGGTTTAATTTGTTGGATGTTGGCCAGCTATTTTTTGTTTGGGCTCTCAGGCTTGTAGATCATCATGACCCCAAAAGAAAAAGTTTCATAAATGATATAAGGTCCCTCCCACAATGTTTGAAACTTAGTTCATTAAGGTACATGTGTGGGGTTCCAGTAGAGAACCTTATCTCTCGGTAGAAATTTCACTTTTCTAATTTTTAGTTCATGATGCTTTTTCTTATAGGCCTTGTGCAACTCATTATATGATAAGCCTACTAATTGATTCTCATCTAGCAAGTTGAGATTCATTAGTCATTCTTTTTGGGCTAGACTCAAGTCAAGGTCAAGGTCACAAGCACTTTAAAGTGTACTGAATTCAGATTGGATTGGAAGTGTTGGTAATTTTCTGTACACGAGCTCGTAGGGAGTGTAGCCTATAGGAATTTTCCATGTTGAGCAGTAGGCCCAAAGGGCATTGTTGAGTTTTCTACTCTAGTCCTTCCTATACTTGCTAATAGTTCTTGTTCATATCCTTGTGATTTCCCTATTAGTAACTTCAACTTGACCATTAGCTTGGGGATGGTAAGGTGTTGTGAATTTGTGTTCAACCCTCAAGCGTTGCATGAGCTTTCGAAAAGTAGTACCTGTAAAGCAAGTTCCATTATCAGAAATTAATGCACGTGGCACGCCAAATCTATTTACAGCATTTTGTTGTACAAACCAAGTAGCTATAGAAGATGTATAGTCAATGAAGGCTGCTACTTTTGCCCATTTTGTACAATAGTCAACAATGACTATGATGTACGCCTTTCTATTTATCATGGGCATGATGGGACCCATGAAGTCAATGCCCCTAATGTCAAAGGGATTTAATGGTTGAATCCATTGTTGAGGTTCCTCCATTTGAGCAGTCATTCCACAATCTTGTTGGCATTGTTCAAAAGAGCGAACATAATGGCGAGCATCCCTAAAGACTGTTGGCAAGTAGTACCCTACCATCAGGGTTTTAATGGTCATGCATCTCCCAGCATAGTGTCCTCCATAAGGACCTTCATGATCATCTTGGAGAACGCATAGTTCATTGGCATCAAGGACACACCAATGAACCAGGCCATCTACGCACACCTTGTAGAGGTATTCGTTCATCTCCATGAAGTACTTTACCTAGTGAAGAAACTACTGTTTCTTCTGGTGGTTCAACCCTTGTGGCATCTCCTGAGTGAGAAGATAGATGAGAATGTCATCATACCATTTTGGCTCATTGGGAATTTATTCAATTATAATGCTAGCAAAGAGGAGTTCATCAGGGAACATGTTAGAGAGTGGGCTTTCTTCCTCTTTGTCATCCCATCACAACTGAGACAAGTGATCAACAACCACATTCTCAGTGTCCTTTCGATCTACCATCATAAGATCAAATTTCTACAAGATCACCAACCACCATATGAGACTAGGGCTCACTGTTGGCTTGTTCATTAAGAAGTGAATGGCACTATGTTCTATGTGCATAAACACCTTGTATCCAAGCACATAATGTGAGAACTTCTCTAACACAAACACCACTGCCATCAATTCTTTCTCTGTGGTGGCATAGTTCAATTGTGCACCCACAATGCTTTAGCTAGCTCAGTTGATGTAGTATGGATTTTTCTTGTCATCTACCTACATCAACATAGCTTCCAAGGCATAATTTGATGTGTATGTCATGCTATGAAATGGTCAGGACCAGTTAGGTGCTTGTAAGATTGGAGTTTCTACAAGCTTCTCTTTTAGTTGCTGGAATGCTTTATCACAGGGTGGACGCAATATCGTGGATATGATACCGCGGCCCATCTTATTATCTATAAATAAGAGGTGGCTTTCCTTATTCTAGGCAGTTAGACTTAGGCCCTTAGGAAAACTATAACAATTTTACCATTCTAGAGTTGGAATAATTTCCATGTTCCCGCAATAGGAGTCTTAAAGTAAACGAACCTTTATTTGAGAAAATTGTACCTAAGCACACATTTGTGTACGACAATAAAGATGAACTTTATGATAAACCTTGCAGCATACAGACTAAGCTAAATAGTAATTAATTACTGTTGAATGTTTAAATTCTTTCTTAGTTAATTAATTTCTCTCTCAACCCTTGACTCTCCTAGTTAAGTACACTCAATACAACCACTTCAAGCATGTGTGTAGCACTTCGTAACCTAGTAATGATTAGCATTTGGTAATCCCAGCAGCGTTGCACTAGTTCAAGATGTGTGCAACAAGTGGGAACGGATATTGGTGTTAGGAACAATTAGAACTTAGTTAGTAAATAGTTAATATAAGTTAGTCACTTAGTTCTCTTCACCTTCCCCTATTAGCGTAAAGACATTAAAAAGATAAAAGCTATAAAAATCACATACCTCAGGCTTACTTAACCATACAACCGTGACAATACAAGTAAGTTTGGGAAGACAATGATTGATTAACCTTAAGTGTTCCATGAAGACGCGTAAGCACTTAGTCCTTGGAGTTTGACCGGATCGTGCGTGAAATGCTCATATTTGTATGGTTGATTGTAGGGGTACCTTGCCACTCATCATTGGCGTCGTTGCCGTGGATGGTGCTAGTTATCTAGCTTAGTTATATCATACAAGGTTGTTGTATAGGAATTAACGATATATCTTTTAGGAAGAAATAATTACAAAAAGTCACATACGAATTCACACACAATTTCACAATCATGCCTCTCCTACAACACTATGATAATGCCACATCTGGTGAGGCAATTCATTGGAGAACCAACAAATTAGATGACAATGAAGATTGGAGTACGCAATCTAAGGTGGGGGTTTCTTATTAACATAAATGAAGGCAACATCATCCCAACGCACAAAAGCACAACTTACTTGATGACGATGAACCCCTACTGCCCACTACAAGCCTAACGCAGATACAAGAGGCTGTTCGAATCTCCCGTAGGCATCGTAAAGAGAGTCGCCTACCCAAGCTCAATTTAAACAACTTCCCCAATTTCTCAGGAGGCTATGACTTAGATCCACAATAGCATTTACAAGCCTTCTACGATGCCTGTGCATGGAACAACATTGATAACGGTTGGCAAAAACTCAAGCTCTTTCCTATGACACTCATTGGCCAAGCAAAAGTATGGCATAGATCGTTAAAACCAAATTCAATACAACGTTGGCCAACAATAGTAGAACTCTTTAATGAAAGATACCAAACCTACGCAAGAGTGTCAACCTTAAGGAAACAAATCCAATAGTGGAAACAAGCACAACATGAACCCTTGGACATGGCCTTAGAAAGATATTATGCATTGTTAAACAATTGTCCATGCCATGAGTTCTCTGAAGAAAGGCTCATGTGTCATATCATTAATGGGCTTCATGGTGAAACAAGAGAGACCCTAGAGATGTATGCCAAAGGTCAACTATATGAACTACAAACCCATCAATTCCAAGAGCTTATTAAGCGGGTAGCAAAAGAAGAAGGAGAAATGGCTAGACGGGAGAGTATTGAAAAACATCAACGAGACCAGAATCTCAACTTAACAGAGGTCCATAATCATAAAAAGGAGAAATCAACCTATCTCAAGGAGGAAGAACCATCTTTGCCAATACAACAATCATTAGATGAAATCGAGGCAAAGATCAATAAGAGGTTGGAATGGATGCAAAAAAAGTGTGGGGAATATATCAATATTATTGGAGATAGAGTTTTGACAACCTAAGAAGTAGGACAAAATATCATTAGACATTCGGAAAGAAGGGATGAGGAAAATAAGAGCTCAACTACCAATCATACGTATGAATGCAACATTTGCCTGTACGATCACCCAGTGTTCATACAGAGATACTGTGTTCAATCACAATGGCAACAATAACAATTGTGGGGGAAGCCATCCCTAAACTGGAGACACCCTTCATATCATCCGAATCCAAATGCTTATCTAGTTCAACATCCTGTTTCCCCGACTAGGCCAACATACTCTATCTTGCGGCATTATTATTCCCCTCAATACTATCAGCCCATGTCCTCAACACAACCACTACCTTGTGTACCCTTACACTTCTCCTAAATTTCAACATTCTCATCCTTGCCCTCCTTCTACATTGCCACCAACTGTTCCTGAAGTGTCTGCACCACAGCAACAACCCACGAATGTTACTTGTGCTACTATTGCCAACAGCAGTGAGAGACCTCCTCAAAATCGAAGGCGTCTATTCTTTAGACATGACCATAGGAAGGGACAACACAATTCCAAGGCCACTACATTCTCCAACTCAGCACAAGTCCAACACTGTGATGCACCCTTCTCTTCGAACTTAATGCCTCATGTCACTTCATGAGGGCCACCAATTAACACTCCAACAACCATACGACCCAATGAATACAGCCATGGAGGGCAACATCCTGATCCTTGCATGCCGTCTAACAGTCCCAAGTATCATAGTGGGTCAACTCTTTATCCAAAAACCACATCTTATAAATTGCCCCACTATGCTTACTATAATTAAGTGTGTGAACCCCAATGGGGTAAGTATGACCAAGTTTCAATGTTTCCAACATGCAAGGATCCTCATCTTTCATTTATTAATCCTTGTCATGCTCAACCATTTAGTTATAGGGGATATCCCCCATTTTAATAACAAGCAGGATTAATAAATATTTTTCATTTTCTTTAATTTTACAATTTTATTTTACTAGTATTTCATCTTTTAATTTCTTGTTTTATCTTTTTGTCTTTTTTTCTTTTTACAAGTAATCTCATCTACGAATAAAACACTCATGTGGCTCATTGGTTGAGGTGTGTTCTATGTTATTAAGTCTCGAATGATCAATTATGTGGACAGTGAGCCCATTACACCCACTCATCCATTCAACAAATAAGAGGTTCTGCTCGAGGGTACAGTGATATTCTTGACATTTCTAAAACCTAAAATCAATTTTGTGCTCATTGTAACCAAAATGAAGAAGGATGGACCAAGAGGGAATGATTAGGGTGTGACATCAAGGGAACTTGCGGATTCTTGTTGGTGACGTCTATGAGAGTTATCACGCAATGTGGTTGTATTAAGATCCTTGTAGATCTAATGCAAAATGGGAGTAAGAGTAATCAAAAGGCACTAAAAAATCCAATGCTGTCCTAGGGGGTCCCACTAGAAAAACATACACCCATGCCTAAAGGTTGGCAGCTTCTCTGGATTCAACAATCGAAAAAGAGAGAAAACAAAAAACAAAAAAACAAAGGAAGTGCCACAAAGCAAATATCACTCCTCCCTTGAACAAAATGCCAAGTGATTGTACGCCTTGTTGTTCCGATACTCTCATAGTTGCTCATCAAGGGATGAAATAATGCGGTGANTACTCTCATAGTTGCTCATCAAGGGATGAAATAATGCGGTGACACTAATCAGAGGAATGGACTTGGTCCTGATCTTGGAATGACGGGTTAATGACACATTAATCATGCTTTACACATAAGATTCATTATGCCCTGGGTTAGTTACCTCATGTCCCAATCTCTATAATCCCTTCTATAGTCCGTCTCATCTCGTTGTTCATGTAATTGTAGCTCGTGTCTCATATAGCGTAGAATTCTTACTTGATCCTGGTGATATCTACATGTATGTGTTTTTTGAAACTAGTATGGATTAAACTTAACCCTTATAGTCCCTACAGACATGTTAAGGTGTGGTTACGCAAGGGCATTATAGGTTGGAACCTGCTTTCGGGAGGACCCACTTGCGTGACTTTTGCAATTTGTACTTGTTGCATACCACCACATCATCTTATACCCTCTAAGTACTTCATTGCCAGATCTATTCTTTCCTTTGCCATCATTTTATCAAACATTCCTCAAAACCAGGTCTGTTTATGTGTCACCTAAAAAAACTAGGTCCGACATTAAATTTTTAGGGAAACTTCCTTGAAAAAAAATTTTCTAACTTTAAAATCATACTAAGCAAAGAATTCAACATTTATTAATTTCCTTGACAAGCCGGGCATGAGTGAGGTAGCTTGACAAGCCAGGTGTGTACCAGGCAAGATGCAGGTTGCAAGTACTGAGAGGAGCTCACTATGATCGATCGATGGTGGTGGTGGGAACGTTATTTGGCAGGCTGTCTATGAAGCAGCTTGTTTAGGCAGCGTGTCTACGTTGTTTGGGTTCTGATGATGCATTTGCAAAGTTTGAAGTGTTGGCCATAACATAAGAGTTTTGTAGGGTTGTACACTCGATTAATTTAGCGTGAGCAGACTGGGTTTAGCATGAGCAAACTACGGTGGGCTTGAGCAAGCTTAGCTTGAGTTCGGCACCTGGTCTACACAGCATTTAAAAGGTAGCATGATCAATGTTTTGATGGAACAGTAAACAAGTTGGCCCTCCTTCTAGTGCCAATTTACTATGCTGACCGAAATCATCGATGTGAGGCTGGAAGGGAAAAAAAATGCCGAAGGATTGCTAGAGAGACACAGTCAACCCTACCTTTGTGTGAGGGCAAGCTGGAAAAGAAAGAAATGAAGGAAAAGTGCCTTGGATGGCTGCACGTAAATCAACCAAGGACTTCCCCAAGCGTAAGCTATGGCTTGCGCTAGGGTTATTGTAACTGGTAACGTACGAAATGTAAACAAAGCATAAAAGAAAACTGCAATGGTGTATACAGAAGCATAAAATAGATAAAAGCAGAGCAAACAATATATTGGAAGGCAATAATGAACTGTATTGTATTGCTGAACAAGGATGTGCACCAGTCAAAGAGTAATTACATGTGTGGATGGCAAGTCAAGTGCTAAGCCCCGGGGTGATGTGTTTACAACTGGTTGGATGCTAGGAGTCACGTGCGCCCAAGCGTCCAAAGTTGCTAGTCGATTCTCCCAAAGCCATCAACCTCCAAAACTGCCAACCCCGTTTATGTGAATGGATGGGGTATTTATAAGGTTTGGCTAGGCTCAGGCGCAAAATTCATGGATGAGATCAATGGTTAAGAGATGAGAGGGAAACGGATCGTGTGCTAGGTGTTTGATGGACAGTTGCCTGTGAATTGGACGTGCGTAGGTAGGCTATGTTCTTGACCGGATGCACTATATCTTACATCGTGTATTGGCTTACGCAAGCTAGCTTATGCCCATAGAAGCAAATACAATTTGGAGCGTAAGAGCTTTACAACAAAAATGATAGTGTACAACAAGAGAAATTGACTCTGGTTTGCTTGGGACTTCTCGATCCATGGATGACTGCTGTAGGGTGCTGATGTGAGTGGTTTTGTGGTTGTTTGAGGCATTTTTGTTTCACAAAAGCCTCCAGCGTGAGTTTATTTTATCTTGGCGTGTCCTCAGCACGTGTTTGGCGTGCTTTTGACTAGGTGTGATCAGTACTCACGCTAGACTCATGTTGCCAACGTGAGCTCAGCATGACCTGAGCATGCGTAAGATGGAAATGATACATTTCACACCAATTTTTGATCTTTGAAGCTTGTTCTTTGAGTGCAACAATTACCTGATTGTAGTTGACCTTGAGAGTGAACTGCATGTTGAAAACTAAGCTTGGGTGTGGCTTGATCTAAGCCACTTTTGGTAGCTCAAGCTAGGCTCACGCTGCCAATGTGAGCTGAGCATGACCCCAGTGTGAACTGAGCATGACCTAAGCATGAGTAACAAAATCTTTATGATTTTTGACCTGAAGTCTGGAATTCTAAAGGCTGGGACTTGAAGTAGTCATCAATGGACCTTGATGATGACTTGCACATTCGAAGGCTCTTGGAGTTTGTTCACACTGGGCGTGATTAGTACTCACGCTAGACTCACATTGCCAGTGTGAGTTGAATGTGACCTGAGCATGACCGTAGCGTGACTAAGAAAATTTGTGCAATCTGGCCTGAAATCTGAACTCTCGAATGCTGAAACTTGAAGTGGACAACAGTGGCCCTATGAAGATGACTTGCACCCTTAGATTAGACCATCTTTGACTTAATCTCAAAGTTGTTGGAGTTGCGCACGCTGAGGGCAAGCCCAACGTGAGTTCCATGCCTTAGTCAAATTTTTGCCTCCCAAAACCTCAAAAGGCTCTAAGTTGTTCTCATTTCAAAGTGTTAGGCTAAAATTAGTGGCATTTCAGCTATCTTGACTTGCCCCTCTGAATTCTTCCTTATCATTAAATCCTTTGTTACCAGAACTAGGATTGTGAATTGTGAAGTGCATGTTTTGATTTTGACCTCCATCACCGAAGTTAAATAGAGGATTTTCATTGAATGGAAAATCCCTAGAGAAGGGTTTCGCACTAACTTGTTGGTATAATAGGAATGGGGAATCATTAATTTCTTTTCCCTTCAAAAAATTGTAGCACCTTAGCTAGTCATCCTAGTGTAGGATGAAGGTGAAGTTCAGTACATACTCATCAGGATTAGTATATACGATTTGATATTGTTGAGGCACTTGCTGATAAGCTTTATCAATCTTGGGCAGCGAATCACTCCTGTGAGAAGAAGACATTTTCAATTAGTGAAATAAAAATCATAGTGTGCTTATGAGTATTTGTTGTAGTAATTGTATGATAAGATATGACTCTTAGGTTTGTTCCAACGATTTAAATACTTTTCACTAGGTCCTATATAGTGCACGAAACAACAAAAAGATCCTTGGCAATGGTGCCAATGATGAGCAGCAAGGTACCCCTACGCTCAACCATACAACTCACTAAGGTGTTACGTGCAATCTAGTCAAATTTCGTGGACCTATAGTTATCTAATGCACTAGCTCTTCTAGGAAGTGAAATGGGCTTTGAGAATGTTCGTTGTCTTTCCAACTACACTTGTAAGGTTCAAGGATATGGTTTAAGTTCACTTAATGTATATGATTTTTCTTATTTTATATTTTATAGATTTGATCACTTACAATAGGAATGAAGAGTAGAGTAATTTAAAATCTAATTTGTTATTGTCTATCTAGCCTAATACAAGTAATTGTCTCACTTTCCCGAACACATCTTGAACACATATAGATTGGGCTACCAAACATTAAGCGTTACTAGGTTACCAAGTACTGTATGAATGCTTGAACTGCTTGTGCTCATGTTCATTAACAACTAGAAATAAATTGCTTAATTCAAATGCATTAAAGTAAAGAGCAAGAAATTAAAATGCATTAAAGAAAATATTAATATATTCTTGGTGCTACAAGGATTGTTAAAGGAGTTTGTTTTATTCCATCACACTATTGCACTCTAGTACATTGGTGCTCGAACAAAGAACCATACACACTTAGACTCCTTCTACGGGCACTTAGAAAATATTCGAACTTCGAGGAAAGTAAATAGCAAGAGTTTCGCTACTCTGATTGAAAACTAACTTCAAAACTATGCAAAAACCTTAGCCTACACATGGTATTTATGGGCTTGAAGTACACACCCCGACATCGTGTATGCGAGGTCGCAACTGGACCCCAATGTCATAGTCCTGACAACATGACGTCGAGGAAAACAGCAAAATCATGTTCATCAACTTCCTAGTTCTATTGTAATATCATTCCTTTGATTAAAAATAAAGTTTTTTTTCTGTTCCTTGTTCAATTCAACACCTATTTAAGGTTTGAGACGTCTTGAGCAAACTTGGATTATGGAATTTAAGGGAGCTTATGGAAAGGCTTATTACAATGTATAACATAGACAAAATAGGATAATCTAAGATAGAATTGTTTCATGAGGCCTTTGAATGTGCACACATATGTGCCAAATTACTAATTACATGAACTTTAAAACATATAACTTCGAAGAATTTTTTAAAACTAAGACTCTAAATAACAAAACATGATCTTCGAATTTAAAATTTTAATAATATTAAATACAGTGATATTTATTTGCAGACAATATGTTGCTAATTCAAGTCATAGTGAAGGCACAATTATGTTCTTTTTAAATTGTTGTAATGTTCCTAATTGGCTACATGTATTATAAATAGTGTGAATGTATGGTCTCTTCTATGCCTCCATTGCAATTTCCATATCTATGTTGATTAGAGGTAATAGTGGATGTCTTGTCCTTTTGTATTGTTGTTTAGCAGTTATAAATGTTGTCTTTTTTTATGTTTTAATGTTTGAAGATCATAAAAGAATGATAGGTTGAGAGCATTGCTAAAAATGGCATAAGAGGCCAAAGAGCCTTCGTATTGGGCCCATGCTAAAAGGAGCAAAATCCTCAAAGAAAAAATATAAATAGCATTGAATTCATCTACTTGTATTTGCCTTAGAATCATTTTTGCAATTGAATGAAAGAAGCTCTCACATCCTTCGTTTTAAGTATGCTTAAGTTTTGCATGCTTTGCTTAAAGTTCTTCTAGCTTCAACCCTTTCTTCCAACTCTTACATTCTTATAGGCATGCATGTCATAATTGAGGAGTGAATCCCTTTCATGAATCTTTTTTTCAACTTTTTTCATGCATAATTTCTGATGAATTCTTTCATGTTCTTGCATTCTCACATGTTTCTTATATAATTTTGTCTTAGTTGGATTCTTTTAGTTTTCTTATGTTAATTGCATGTGCTTTTATGTTTTTGTTGAAGACACGAAGTTTAAAAGTAAGGTATATGTTAGTATTTGAAGAAATTGACTACCAAACATCATGCCCATGTCTATCATCTCTAATATTATTGTTCATATCATGTTTGAAAAGAGGGTTTAACACCCATCTTCATAAACCAATGTTGTAAGGTTCACAATTACATATGTTAAGCTCAAATAAAGCATTGGAGGCTTGAGAAGCAATTGTAGCATGGTTTTGACCCAATTCATGCATGCTTTAAGGTTGAATTAAGAAGAATTAGAGCATTTGATGTTTCTTTTCTTGTTTTGTACACATTGCATAGACTTTTGTTTGATTCCTTTAAGGATTTGATGTAATTGGGATGTTTGTTGTCTTCTTCTCTCACACAATAGGTCTAACAATAATTTTTGAGTCTTATTTACCATTTAAGGGTCTAATTTATATTTGGGTTTGTTTTGAAATGTCTATTTTTCTTATTCTCTGGCTTTTATTAGATCATGACCCCACCATGAGTCATGTTCTTATTGTCATAACCCAACCACAACTTGTGATATATAGCTTATATACTTGTTTTCAAACTATAAGCCATGGTTTCTTGTGGTCTATTTTTGAAGGCCACCTTAACTTGTCATGGAGTTGTGGAAGTGATTTTCAAATGGCCAAAAGTACATGAGGGCTAAAATGGCTATCTTGACTTTGACCACAACTTGTGTTCATCTCATGGTTTGCATTTGCATGACTCATTCTATGTGTATTGATTAGGGTATCTCATAAATTTTATGTATTTTTAGGTACCAGAAGCTAATCACAACCTATGGTTTGTAGGATCATGACATCGCAATAACATGTGATAAACCAATATGAGCTACTCATGTTTAGTAGTAAATAAAATATTCCACCATGACTAACACCTCAAGTTGTGGTTGATCCATAGTCAACTTTGTAAGCTAAATTCAAAGCTAAAATTTTAGAGGTAGGAAGTTAAGAGGAACCTGATTTAGTTATTGTGCTTTGACAATATGTCCTATGGTCTATCTATAGTTAATTTGTTTCAGTTTTGACACTTATTAATCATAGTGTGGGTGGGGATGTTGGAATAAAAAATAAATGATTATAAGTATGCCTAGGATATATATCCAACATGAACTTTTATAGAACTTTATAACTTATTGTTTCCTAATGGAATCAAACCCATAATTTGAATTAGAGTAGTCTTACCACTAAGCTAACACCCATTAAACACAATGATCAAACTATATCATATGAATTTACTAATTGGTTTATTACCTCATTAGCCATACATATTAAGGCCTAACCTTCTGATTCCAAGATTTATACTTAGTCACATTTAGGGCATCATTATATTCCTCTATAATTCTTCTAATGCATCATTGTGGCTATATGTCTTGGAGTGTACCTATAGTAAAATTATGTTGGGTTGAGACTAGGGATAGAAATTGATAAGCACTCTAAAAAATATATTTAACTATGAAAAATTACCCATACCTTTTAAAGTTTAAGAAGATGATAGGTTAAATTTTAAAGTTTAAAGTCAAATTATTTTAGGTGCCACTAAAAATTGACATGCACACAAACAAATAAACGTAACAATGAAAAATTTTAAAAGATATAAGTTAATTTAATTTTTTCTGAAAAATACGTTTTAAAAAAGATGAAATGTATTTTTAATTTTAAATTTATTTTATGAAAACTGGAAATTTTATAGTTAAGATGCTCTATGTGAGGCATTGCCTTCTTGAAATTCTATCCCTGGTCGGACCACCCCCGAGATTGCGACTCGGTCAATTTTAACCCAAAGTTAAAAATTTATATTAGTCTCAGAATATGGCTGTCATGACGTTGCTTACAGAAATAGGTATATTGAACTTTCGAAATGGGCTGCGCGCGCGAGCTGGTTATCGACGTCGACGATTCAATTCAAGTGGGGGCTGGGAGCTCCAAATGAAATGAAATGAATGCGAAGCGAAACCAAGGCGCGCAGAATTGGATCAAAGAGGGGGGAAGCGAGGGAGCGAACGCTGAGCAGTCAAATGCAAAAATCGTTGAAATGCCGGTGCCTTTTTTGCCTCAAGCACGCCCTGCAATTCATCCCGGAGGCTCACCGTGGCGTCGGCGGAGACTAGATTACGATTCCGGACAAGGATGCGCTCAAATTTATAGCAGCTACGATCTCCACCACAGTGACAATGTGTCGGAACATGATTTGATTGAAACTGAAGGAAAACAACGCCAAATCTCAGATAATAACAGCGAAAGTGGTAATGACGCGGACGACAACGAAAAAGATGATGCCGAAGAAGAGGAAGAAGAAGAAGACGGAGACGACCACGACGATTCCGATGGCGAGGTTAAGAAACAGAACGTTGCCGCCTTGGTGAGGTAAGCAACAACGGGTACTAGTGATGTGTAAGGATATTAACATTACAAATGTTGGCAAAGAAATTTAATCTGAAACGTTACAGATATGATTGAGATGCCTCAAGGGAATTTGTTTTGGGGAGTGGATCAAACTAGTTTGATGGTTAGCATGGGAATAATTATTTTTAACTAGCGTCTGTTTTTATTTTTTGAACTTCTATGTTAGAGTAATTTTCTGAAGTTCTATGTTGGATTATTGAATGCAAGTGATGTAGAACTCTAGTTTAAATTTGTAGGGCTCATGTCTACGTATGAAAGATATTGATTAAATTGGGCGGAAATACTTGGTTCTCACGAGATATTCCTTAAGGAATGATGAGGATATCACCCTGCCCATGTCTAATTCTCAATATGTTTGTACATAGATTTTTGTGTGTTGCCGTGTTTATCTTTTAGTATACCTTTATTGACAATGATTCCAGGGTGTTTTGGCATGTTTCAGGGTATTTTGAGCCTATTTTGATGAGTCTAGGGGGTTTTGGGGTTAATGGTGGCTTGTTTGGAAGTGTCTAGAGGTTCTAGACCTCAAAACAAGCATCCTTGTTGTTGGCTCTAATAGGTGAGATGTCTCCTCCTTCTACAAGATGTCTCCCCAACATCCAAGATGTCTTTACTTGAGATATGATATCTCACATGTCTGCAAGATGTCTGCTCCATCTTCAATATGTCTCCCTTGGCTGCGAGACATCTTCTCTATAAAGTGGCCACTTTTGGGCAAGATGTTTTATTCTTGTCCAAGATGTCTTGTATAGACATGAGACAATTTTCTATGGATTTTTAAATATTCAAATTTTGAATTTAAAGAAGAAGATGAAGAGATAGAGAGTAGGATATAACTAGACCTTTTGGGCCTTTCGTTTGGCTAAGAGAGTCTAGGGAGAGAGAGAGAGGTGAGTTGAGAGAAGAAAGTAGAGAGAGATAGAGTCTTGGCTAGGTGCCTTGATTATCATCCATGTTAGAGTGTTTTCTTTGATTGAGTGTATGTGAGAATTTGATTGAATCTCTTATTTGTCCTTGGCAATGTGTGCTTCCTTTGTGCTGTAATTTTTCATTTGAGCAAGAATAAAGCTTTCATTTTCTTTTCTTGTTCAAATACACTATTTTTGGACATTGAGAAAGCTTGGATTGTGGAATCCATGGGAAGTCCTCATTAGATTGGTATCAGAGCAGCTTCGAATTGAAGACAATTGCATTCAAGTGGATAATTCTCATCTCAATTGCAAAGAATCATTCCAAATTCTCAAGCTTGGATGAATTCTCTCTTGCTACTTGTTCCACTCATCCTAGGGCTTGAAAACTTCCCTTTGATTCCTAAGTTTGTCATATCTTTCAAAAATTGGAAGATAATTGTGGAATTGTATACCCATTGGCTTATACTAGCTAGGGTTTGAAGATCTTGTACTCATTTCTCTTAAGATTCAAGTATTTCTTTTCTCATTCTTTGAGAAATCTTGAAAATTTCATCTTCACTTGTAAATTTTTGTGAAAATTGTCTTTTAGATCAATTTCCATCATGCCCCCAAAGAAGAAGATAGTTCAAGCTTTGCCAAGAAACATTGATGACATGAGAAATGCTCTCAAGATCATTGTTGAGAAATTTGAAAAGCTTGAAGAGAACAAAGGACATGTTGAGAGGATGAAGATCAAGATGATGCCTTTCTTTATGCTCCTAGTGCTGAAAATAAGTCTCAAGGTGTCATTTTTCCTAGGAAAGGGAAAAAAGAACTTTCTTCTAAGCCTCAAAGGAAGCAAGGGGAAGGAATTGAAGTCACTTTTGCAAAAACTTTCAGACATGCTTTAAGGATGCCTCATGTTTAAGTCAAATCCTTTAGTGGCATATAAGGAACTGAATCTTTCCTTTCTTGGGTGAAAATGATTAACAAGTACTTTGAATTTGAAGATGTGGAAAATCATCAAAAGGTGTCAAATGTTGAAATCAAATTAGAAGGCATGACACTTGTATGGTGGGAGAAGGAAAGTCATTCTTGCAAGGTGAACAATGGTACTCCTATCAAGGATTGGTCTTTAATGTAGTTCATGCTCAAGTAAAAATTTGAGAATACTCATTATAGACAAGTGGCCATCCAAAAATTGAAATACCTAAGGCAAGGTAATAAGAATATAAAGGACTACCACAGATTTTTGCAAGGCTTTCCATCTTGCAAAAGTTCATTGGGAAGACTATGAGCAAACATCCAACTTTCAAGGAGGACTTAAAAGGGAGTATTAAGAAAATCTAACCTTCTAAGAGCCCCAAACATTGCATGAGGCTTTTGAATTGGCTCTTAAGGTTGAGAAGAAACTCCAAGGCTACAATAGAGGTCATAAATCTTTTAAGGGCAAGGACTCCAAAGCTTCTAAAGGTGAGAAAGGAGCCAAGGAGAAGGGAAATGCCAAAGAAGACACAAAGAAGAA
Source organism: Gnetum montanum (assembly GCA_015680685.1). NCBI lineage: Eukaryota > Viridiplantae > Streptophyta > Gnetopsida > Gnetales > Gnetaceae > Gnetum > Gnetum montanum. The sequence goes on along the minus strand of MNCI01033969.1, from coordinate 577,294 downwards.
GCAAGAGAAGTTCAAGGAGGGTCAAGATTCCAAGAAAGGCTACTCCAAGAATGGAAAGGGTCAAGGAAATGGCTGTGCATCCAAACTTTAAATTGTGGTGAAAAGGGACATAGGCAATGGGGAGTGCAAAAAGCAAAGATCTCCGACAACAAGGAACTTTAGACCTTGGAAAAGGGAGAATCCTCCAATGAAGGTAATCTTCATGCACCAATGATGGAATATATCATTGAAATTAATTCTTGCACTTTTAGGAAAAATGTGAATGCCATTGAAGATCCTAGAAGGAAGATGGTGTTTAGGATTGGAGCTAGGTGTCTAGATAGTGGTAAATGTATACACATTTGGTTGATGGTGGTGCTCAAGAAATGTGATTTCTTTAAAGGCTGTTTCTAAGTTTGGTGTGAAGACATTTCCACATCCTAGGCCCTATAGAGTCCATTGGCTTTCCAAGGATTAGTTGCCAGAGGTGAAGGAGAAGTGTATTTTGTCTCTCAAAATTGGTTCTTTTAAAGATAATGTACATTGTGACATCCTCCCTATTGATTATGCTGATGTTATTTTGGGAAGACCTTGGAACTTTGACAACAAGGCTTCTTTTAGTGGTGCAAAAAATGTTTGGTTTGTACCAAGAGAAGATGGTATACATGAATTCATCCCTATGACTTAGTAGCAGTCCAAGGAAAATGTCCCTATTAATGCTACATTGATCTTGCTTAGTGAGCAAGAGTACTTACAAGCACATGAAGAGTTTGGGCATGGTTTTGTCATCATGCCAACACTTGCAACAAGTAAAGACGGGTATACAAATGAACTTCCTCTAGTGGTGCAACCTTTAGCATTGGAATTTTTTGATGTTTTCAAGGGAAACCTGGAAGGGCTTCCACTGATGAGATCCATTCAATATCAAATAGACTTCATACTGAGAGCTACAATTCCAAATGAAAGAGCCTATCGCATGACTCCAAATCAGAGAGAAGAATTGAGCAAGCAAGTGAATTACTCTCTAATGGTTTTATTCAAGAATCCATATCTTCTTATGTTGTTTCAATTGTATTAGTTGCAAAGAAAGATACTGATGAATTACAGATGTGCATAGATTCTAGGGTTATTAATAGGATTACTATCAAGTATAGAATTTCTATTTTTAGGATGGATGACATTATTGATGTACTTGCCAATGTTGAGATTTTTTCTAAAATTGATTTAAAAAGTGGTTATAATCAAACAAGGATTAGACCGGGAGATGAATGGAAAAGAACCTTTAAGACAATGAATGACTTGTATGAGTGGTTAGTCATGCCTTTTGGGCTAACCAATGCTTTAGCCACATTTATGATGCTCATGCATGAGGTTCTAAGGGATCTCATTGGTAAATGTTGCATTGTTTTCTTTAATGACATTCTTGTATACAGTTCTAAGGAAGAGGACAATGTGCAGCATTTGAGGATGGTATGCTTCAAATTGCAAGAGGAAAAATTGGTGATCAATGCCAATAAATGCCCCTTTATGAAGAGAGAAATTGTGTACTTAGGTCATGTTGTGTCCAAGAACCAAGTCAAGATGAAACCATGCAAGATTAAGGCAATCAAAGAATGACCTTAACCTAGAGATGTGGGAGAGGTGAGATCTTTTCTTGGTTTGGCTGGCTTTTATAGGAGATTTATTAGGAATTTTTGTCTTATTGCATGGCCTATGCTCTCTTGTTTGAAGAAAAATCCAGCCTTTGTGTGGGATAATGAGAAAGAAAAATTCTTTCAAGCATTGAAAGAGAAAGTTTGTACTACTTTGATTTTGGCAATTTCAATTTTCTCACAACTTTTTGGAGTGGAAGTAGATGCTAGTGGACTTGCTATCGAAGATGTGCTTTTTCAAGAGGGTAAGTCGATTGCATTCTTTTCCAAAAAATTAAATGAATTTAGACAAATCTATAGTGTGTATGAAAATGAGTTATATGCTATACTTCAAGCCATCAAACATTGGAGACATTACTTGCTAGGATTAAAGTTTCTTATATTTACTGATCATTGAGCACTTCAATTTTTGAATTCTCAAAAGAAATTGAGTGCTAAGCATGCAAGAATTTTGTTTTGTTTTGAAGCGTAGAAGTGGCAAGTCTAATACCATGTTGATGCTTTGTTTAGAGTTTATGTTGTTTCTTTTAATGTGGAAGTTCAAGGTTTTGATTCTTTTGCTTCATTATATCCTAATGACAAGTATTTTGGTGCAATTTGGAAAGAGTTATCTTCCCCATTGTTAGGAAGGACTGATTATGGAAAGCTTATCATGTGAAGAATGAGATTTTGTTCAAGGATGGGAAAATTTGTGTTCCAAAGTGTGACTTTAGGTACAAACTCCTTGAAGAGAAACATCAAAGTGACATGGTTGCATATATGGGCAAGACCAAGATATTGGAATTGGTAAGAAAAAATTACTTTTTGTCCAGGTATGTATAGTGATGTGATTAAATTTGTAAAAGAATGCTATATTTGTTAGAAGTTCAAAGGGGAAAAAGGTGTAGATTGTCCTTATTTACCTTTGCCAATCTCAAATGCTCCTTGGGAAAGTCTTTCTTTGGACTTTGTTTGTGGCATTCCTAAGACAAGATCTGGTTATGATTCTGTAGTTGTTGTAATAGTAGATAGATTCACTAAGATGGCTCATTTTATTCCATGCAAGAAAAGTAGTGATGCTTCCCATATTGCATATTTACTCTTTCAGCATGTTGGGAGGGTACATAACATTGCTTTGAACATTGTGAGTGATAGGGATGTCAAATTTACCAGCCATTTTTGGAGATTACTTTGTCAACGACTTAGAACCAAGTTATCTTTTTCCACAGCCTATCACCCCCAAATTGATGGACAAACTAAAGTTGTAAATAGATCTCTATTGAAGATGTTGAGGTGTTTGTATGAGGATCAGCCACAAAGGTGGGAAAACATGTTGGTCCATGCTGAATTCTTATACAATAATGCTTCCCATCCTAGCATTGGTTAGAGTCCCTTTATGGCAAATTATGGATTTTCACCAAGAATGGTTAACGAGTTGAGGAAATTTGAAGATTGTGCCTCTTTGATTTTAGACATTGTTGAGCAAATGAGAGAATTACATCAACAAGTTAAATCTCACTTGGAGAAAAAGACAAAGATGGTATCTTCCAAGGCCAATGAGAGCAAGTGGACAATTAATTTCTAGATTGGTGATTATGTTTGGATTTACTTGAGCAAGGAAAGACAAAAGAATGTGTAGTTCTACAAGCTCAAGTCAAGGAGAATTGGTCCATTTCAGATCATGGCCAAAATCAATCGAAATGCTTATGAGATTTGACTTACCAAATGATTTTCCCATTTCTTGTGTTTTTAATGTTTTAGATTTGAGCCCATGGCATGAGAATGTGATTGCATCAAACCTGAGGGATAGTCTTGAGATCCTTAAGGATGCACTTAAAGACTCAAACTCAGCCAAACCACCAAGAAAAGCAATTGTGCTGCAAGCAAGGGATGGTAGAAGCACAAGAGGCAGAAAAGTGGATGAGCGCTTGGTGCATTGGAATGATGAAGGGTCTGAAAATGCCATTTGGATCCTTGAGAAATACTTGGCTTTGTGGGGGCTTGATGCTATCTTAAGTGCACAACCAATTTGAGGACAAGTTTAATTTTTTAAGGGTGGGAGAGGTGATGAGGACATTGCCTAGCCCATGTCTAATCCTCAATATGTTTGTACATAAATGTTTGTGTGTTGTTGTGTTTATCTTTTGGTATTTTTTGTTGTTGTTGATGATCCCTTTGACATGTTTCGGGGTGTTTGGAGCCTGTTTTGATGAGTCTAGGGTGTTCCAGGGTTAATGGGGACTTGTTTGAAAGTTTCTGGAGGTTCCAAATCTCAAAACAAGCATCCTTGTTTTTGGCGTTGGCAGGTGAGACGTCTTCTCCTTCTCTAGGATGTCTCCCTAGCATCCAAAACATCTCCACTAGAGATAAGATGCCTTCTCTAAGATGTCTCACATTTCTGCAAGACATCTTCTCCATCTTCAAGACATCTTCCTTGTCTACAAGATGTCTTCTTTGTAAACTGACTACTTTCGGGCAAGACATCTCATTCTCATCCAAGATGTCTCATATGGACATGAGATAATTTCCTACAGATTTTTAAAGATTCAAATTTTGAATTTACAGAAGGAAGATGAAGAGATAGGGGGAAAGGGTATAAATAGACCTCTTGGTTCTTCATTTTGGCTAAGAGAGTCTAGGGAGTGAGATAGGTGAGTTGAGAGAAGAGAGTAGAGAGAGATAGAGTTTTGGGTAGGTGCCTTGATCATCAGCCATGTAAAAGTGTGTTTTCTTTGGTTGTGTGTGAGAATTTGATTGAATCTTGTTTGTCCTTGGGAATGTGTGCTTCCTTTATGCTGTAATTCTCCATTTGAGTAAGAATAAAGCTTTCATTTTCTTTTCATGTTCAAATTTGCTGCTTTGGACTTTGAGAGAGTTTGGATTGTGGAATCCATGGGAGCTCTTTATCAGGGAAGCTTGTGAATCGAGAGAACACATATCTACAAGGTTGAGTAGATTCTCTTATTAAACTTATATTTCATGCTCTCAGATTCTGAGGTAGATGGGTTGAAAGAGCCGTTTCATAGATCACTCTCAGTTATTGACCATGTACATTGGAAATACATCTGGAACATCACAAAATTGCAAAGGAAAACAAATTTGCCCCCTTATAGTCGTCCAATTTTTTCAACTGTTTTTCAAGGCAGAACATAGCACTTTCAATAATTAATGGAAATCACACAATACTGAATAAAAAATTAACAGTAAATCAATATTCAGGCACTAAGATGACATGATTTCAGAGAATAGGTAAAGACATATACACTAGAGTGCCCTGCCTTATCATACCTTCACTGATGCCAGTGGATAACAAATCTGCTGTTAACAGCGATTCATTTTTTTTTGGTATACGTCTATATAAATACAGAATTAAGCCTCACACATTGATTGCCAATAATCAATAGCATACTTGTAAACAGACACAAGTCTGCCTAGAGTTGATGAATTTCTAAGGCATATACAAGAGCTTTAAACATTTGAGGCACAAAATTTGACTTCTATTACTTTTTATTTGCGTTATAGGATATTCTAAGATATACCAGACCATGAGATACCTAGATCAACAGCCTTCAGATCGGGCTTACAGACCCCTTTAGCCATGCGGCACAATCCTATCTGTTGAGAAGGAGCAGACCATTGATCCTTTTTTTGGTCATGAATCATGGTTCAATTATTACTGTACCAAAAGATGAGATTCTTAGAACTTAAAACGTACATGTAGGCAAAATGGAGTATGATTGGTGTAGTGGACTCTATGACGCTGCCGATACTTAAGAGAAACACTATTAGCATCATACGATAATAGTGGATGTCAATCATGAACACATGAACATCCCATATTTTGCGAACACATGAACATGATAATGAATTCCAACAATGGACTCATAAATCTGGAATGCTTACAACTTTCAACGAGCTTTAAGCAGTTGCATGGAGGCCATATGTACTGTTTAGACCACATGAACATGTAAGAAGGCAATTAATGTATGTTCAATCTTTGTTGTCTTTTGTTGATCCTATAATAACACTAAAGCCTAATCATGAATTTCATAAGCAATAAGAGGTCGGGTTAAGTGATGTGTAAGAACATTATTTCGTAAAGATATAACGAATCCCAGGAACAGAGCTAACTCTTTATGAAAATAAGTTCAGGCTAAAATTCTTAAGAAAATGAATGGTGAGAAGAAGATGAAGTAAAATACCGAAGAAGAGTCTAAATATGCAAAAGAAATGGAGTGTCAGAACAATAAGTAGACTCTATTCAAGGAAATGTGTAAAATCATTCATATCAAGGTATCTCCTAGTATCTTACCAATTACGAATACTGAGATGATGAAAGAGTAATCAGTTCCATTCAAAGAATTGATGATTAAGTGTTGCAGAAGACACGTGCGATCTTTGTAACATAGGATCCTGTTTCTTAAAGAAGAACCAAAGATCCAAGTTGTGTCATATGTAGTTTGGTCTAGTTTCTTAAAGAAAAAGAGAAGATTGTTCAGAAGGTTACTATGGAAAAGAAAAGTAAGACTTACAAAGAAGCATTTTGTAAGTGGATGAAGTTAAGACAAGAGTGGCTTAGGGAAGCATGGAGAAGTTTGGGAAGTTAAGTTAGATGTCACTTAATGAAGTATAGTAGAAAGAATGAAGTTAAGCAAGAGAAGACTTAATGAAGGACAATGGGTTAGACAGTAATAACAAGTCTGACATAAGTGCTTGAAACTTTATCATGAGTTATGAGTAGTAAGTTGGAAAATGGAAATCGTAGCGATACAAGTTACGAGTGATAGTTATACAAAGTAAGGTCAAGTAAGAAAGTTGGAAAATGGAAATCGTAGCGATACAAGTTACGAGTGATAGTTATACAAAGTAAGGTCAAGTAAGAAACCTTATGAACAAGATTTTAAAGAAGTATGAATGTGATAAAGTTGTTAAGTTAACGCTATGAAGATTAAGCATATTCTCAGAATACTAATCCTGGTTATTAGAGTTGCCTAACAGCGTGAAAACATACTTACCTCAAATATCTTTGTTGTTAGGGTAGATGGAAGACTTGAACTTGAAGTAAGAAATATGATGTTAAGGTTTCGTATGTTTTTAGCAAGCTTAACATTGTTAAAATAAGATAATTGAAGATCATTGTGACGGTTATTACCATCGTCTTCTCTCTCCGTTAGGATGTTGACAATATTCACCATAAGATATAACGAATAATTTGTCAATATTAGTTATGAAATAATAATTGTTAGTAAGAGCTGTGTCGACTTAATGAATAATATATGGTTTAATGGATAACCTATGTAGTGTTGAGAGTCCTGATCACAATGACATAGTGTGCGAAGAAATATGTAACATGACCATTGTGGTGAATGGAAGCAAGTGTTTGTGTATATGTTATGTGAAAATTCTAACTTCTTAGAAGAACTTTGGGTTTCATACGCAATAGTTGGTTAACAATCATGTACACTACATAGTGTATATCACTTAAAGTGATTTAGAATAAGCTCTATTTATTATTCTTTTCACAAGTCTAAATCACTGTTGAGCTGCAATTCCTTGGACTTTGTGACTCTAAAGTCACTAAATTCTAACATATAAAACATCTCTGAAATGGCAATAGTTTGTGAAGAAACATGTAACATGACCATTGTGGTGAATGGAAGTAAGCGTTTGTCTATATGTTATGTGAAAATTCCAGCTTCTCAGAAGAACTTCGGGTTTCATACACAAATAATTGGTTAACAATCATGTTCACTTCATAGTCTATATCACTCAAAGTGATTTAGAGTAAGCTCTATTCATTATTCATTTCACAAGTCTAAATCACTGATGAGCTGCAATTTCTTGGACTCTGCGACTCTTAAGTCACCAAATTCTAACATATGAAACCTCTTTGAAATGCTTGTTTTCTGTTGTTTGTTTAGTGTTTTTGCTGAAGTGGGGAATATGCAAGTGCTTTCTTATTCAAGGCTTTTCCTTTTTTTTTACTTGAAAGACCTCACACGTATCTTCTTGTCAAATACTTTCTGTTAACAGGGGTGATCTTGTGGTTAAAAGGCAATCATTGCTTCCCAAAATGCTTTCTGTATCAGACGGCGCTGCCATTGCTAGGCAACCATTTAAATCTCCTTGTTTGAACTATAAAGGAAACAATAAAGAAGAGCTTGCTCGGCGTCTTTTTGCAAGGAAACGTTTTGTTCCGTGGGGTTCTGAGCGACCGGCATTTGTGCCATTAACTAATATCCTTCCTTTATCGAACGTTTCACAAGAAGAATCTTCTCAGGAAGGGATACGTCTTCCCCCCGGCATTGAACCTCTCATACTATGGCAATCCGAAGATACAAACTGTGCTATAAACGACTTCAAGTGCATAGCAGTTGATCCTATTCTTGTCCGCTTCCTCAGACCTCACCAAAGGTTATTCCTCTTCGTAAAATATGTTGCATCTTTTAAATTCAGTTTTGATGTTGTTTCAGGTATCCATTAACTATTAGACTGTCTTTCTTGGAGTTCCACGCTAAAATTAGAATTGGGGTGATTACATATGATGTATTACTAAAATAGATTTAAAATTTAAGCTAATCATGTCGTGATCAAAATGTCATTAATGATTCCTACGTGGCTTATTGATTTATGAAGAACTGCTTCTATCATCCCTGGAGTTCATGAAATGCTTATGTGATAACATAGAAAATTTGAAGCCCAATATCTGTCTTATGTATTTTCTAATAAATCATTAAATATCCTGGCAACATAAAGCCAATGTTTTAAAGAATTTCCTTTTTATCAGGGAAGGTGTTCAGTTTATGTTTGAGTGTGTTGCTGGCATACGGGACTTCTCAAAATCTGGGACTAATCTTGCAGGCTGTATATTGGCAGATGATATGGGGTGCAAAGCTTAAAATCTTTTGTTTTCAGTTTCCTGCTAAATATTATTCTTTATTTTAAAGTCTAGCGGCTGAACATGCTCTTGCTTTAATCATTCTGTACGCAGTCTGGGGAAGACGCTACAATCCATCACACTTTTATACACCTTGCTTCAACATGGTTTTGATGGAAAACCGATGGTTAAGAGAGCAGTTATTGTTACTCCAACTAGTCTTGTAAGTAACTGGGAATCAGAACTACATAAATGGCTCGAAGGTAGAGTCCGTGTCATCGCAATGTGTGAGTCTAGCCGTGCCGATGTGATAAACGGAATCAATAGCTTTCTGGCTCCAAACAGTCCTTTGCAGGTTTAAATTTATTTCCAATTATGCAGATTTAAAGTTTTGTTGAGTATTATTGTACAGAATAGATCCTTTGCACTTGCAGGTCATGATCATTTCATATGAAACTTTTCGGATACATTCAGCAAAATTCCAGAAAGAGGAAAGTTGTGATCTTCTCATATGTGATGAAGCTCATCGGCTTAAGAACAACCAAACAATCACCAACAAGGTAACCGGTTTTGTTCTTTGGATGAATTACAGGTAGTAAAACGAAGTATGGAGAGTGGTGCTCATGAAATTGTCATTATTTCTCGTTTCATTATTTTCTCCAGGCGTTAGGGAATCTCAAATGCCACAGGAGGATCTTATTGTCTGGCACACCGATGCAGGAAAGCCTACGACTGCCATGTATGATTACATTGTCCACATCCAGATTGTTTTATCATGTTAACACAACTTTCCATTATTCTTTTTGAACTGCAGAATGATCTAGAAGAGTTCTTTGCAATGGTAAATTTTACTAATCCTGGAATTTTGGGCAGTGCAACTTGGTTTCGACACCATTTTGTAGTATGTATTCTGTACAATTTGGTTCGTATGTACTCTCATTAGGTTGCCTGCAAAATTGCCTTTGTAACCGGCCTGTTTTCCAAATTTGTTTTTGCATGTCAGCTACCAATTCTCCATGGACGTGAACCCACTGCAACTGAAGGAGAGCGAGTGCTTGGAACAGAACGTTCTAGTGAACTTAGCGAAAGAGTTAATCAGGTAAACGTTGTCTTTCAGACTAACATAGCGAGGAATTCTTTGTTCTCGTCAAAATGAAATATGTTCTTTCGCTAATGGCAATATCTCTCCCTGTGATGGTTATGTTTGTTATTCACCTAATAACAAAATGCTTATTCTGCAGTTTATCTTGCGCAGAACCAATGCACTATTATCGAATCATTTGCCTCCAAAGGTATTGCTCTGAAGCTGCAATGGTACTGGGATTTACAAATTTTGAATCTGAAAAGGCTAGATAGAAACCTAATAATATCTTTCACTGCCAATTACTTAAAGGTGTAAATTAAACCTGACATTTTATACAAATTGTTCCCAATGAATTTGTTTATAAGGATGAAGTAAATCAAATTTTAACACCCTTCTTTCTCCAGCTGTGAGTCACATTAGTGAAAACAATATAATGAAAAGATTTGCAAAATGATTCCAGCTACCACCAAGTAATTGAAATGCATTGGAACGACTTGTTAAAATTATTTTTCACTATACTTGTCTGCTCTTTTCCACCACTCCAATATACTGTGTTTTTACATTTTTCTTAGTGCAGTCTATGTCTGTTTGTGTATGGTTTTCCAGATTGTCGAAGTGGTCTGTTGCAGGTTGAGTGAACTTCAAATAAGTTTGTACCAACATTTTGTTCATTCAAAGAATGTATGTAGGTTTCGATCTCACTTTTCTTTTAACAATATTTTAAAATACATTTTAGTTGTTTGCTTTTTGTTTCATATTTTATGTTCCTAGAGATTTTTTATGCTTTTCTTTCTTTCTTTTTCCTTCTGTATGCGTAGGTGAGAAAGGTGCTTCAAGATCATACCCAAAAGTGCAGAGTCTTGGCCTCAATTACAGCATTGAAAAAGCTTTGTAATCATCCAAAAGTAAGGTGTGCTTCAGTTTGTTTGAGTACAGTTTTTACTAAGATTGTTGTTCTCGTAATTTCTGAAAGGTATATTGATGGCCACTTGGTTAGAGTGCGTGGTTGGTGGTTTACAATTCACAGGTTTCATTCCAAGGTGTGTCGTTATACATGTGCCATTGGGCATGGTTAAAATATACATTTAGGAACTATGCTGTCAGGTAGATAGTCGACTATAGTAAGTCATTGTCAAATCCTTTGCCTAACTTAATGGCAGCCCATCATTGATGGGTTAAAGGCACCAATGTGATAATAAAGAAGATGATAGTGATGACCAACGCACTAGATGTTTCTAAACTAGAAGTGTTTGATTGCTTGTTAGCAATTCTGATCTTAAGCCAGGCTAAACTGAAGGATTAAAGAATGATAATTCAAGGAATGTAAAGCTCTGAAGAAGGGTCCTACACTAATGATTCAGTTTTTCAAGGCCCATTTGAATCTCTATTCAATTTAATCACATATTTTTTAGTGTTTTGTTTGGCACAAGGCAGTTCCAAGGTTAGAAAAGAAAATGATAACCTTAAAGGGATCTGGACAACCTATATTGTAGTTTGGTTTTTCTCCAATATCTTGTTCATCTACTTCTCAAATTGTAGACCTGGGTTCAAGTCTGGGTGTACTCACTCAAAGAGGTTAGGCTTTTGCTCATCTACCAACCCTCTTGGGGCCCTGCTTAGCTAGATGAGCATTGTGGCTCCAGGTTATGATCCTTATTTTGTTTGACAACCTATATTTTGATATAAATGGTTCACTTTAGGAAGTTACAATATGAAATGTATCATCCAATTGGAGCCTGTTTTACCTTTGTTAGTACATTATGCTGTCATTGATTTCTTTTTGATATATTGCAATATCTAGAGAGATCAAATGGATTTCAAAAAATGGAGAAAGAGTAACTGGTTTTCTTATGTTTGGAACTGGCCCAGAAAGTATTATTATCTGTTATTTTGCTTACAACTCTTCACGTATGAAAACATTACTAACATACGATGTATACTGTTTATATGCTTTTTCATATAATTTGCATAAAAACTAGTGGAATTGATCATCATGGTTTTGTAAGTGAATGTCGGCTTGCAAAGAATAATTATTACTATATAATGGAAAAGGGTGAGTTTTCTGAATGTGTATCCTGTTGTGTTTTATAACTGACATGAACATGATGCAAAAATTTATTGTATAGGATTTTTTTTGAGAAAAGGTCAGTAAATATATTACAAGCAAAAAATAGTTACATGCAAGCAGGGAAAGAACCCCCAGAAGACAAGGGTTGGAGAAATCTCTAGGGACAAAGGGGGGAAAACCCCCCAAAGACAAAAACACGGAAGGACCATTATCAATTCACAGATACAGCATAGGGCAGAAAGATTGGCCTGGCCTAGGGCCCCATGCTTATATGGGTTAGTTTCAAAACCAAAACACAACAAACCCAGACAATGGATAGGACAACTATGCCTAAACCAGAGACAAGCAGTCATCAGAGCAGATGGGGGAGTCTGGTGCAAGGGCACTGTGGTCTCTTCTGCATGTAGGCCGTGTCCAAAATATTCCTATGGCGTTTAGAAGCCACAACAGCAGCTGCTTGCTGAAATTTCCTTCTGGAATTTATTGTATAGAATTAATGTGCTGCATTACATTGATAATTTTTATGGAAATCCTCAATCAAAATGTTTTATTTTGATTGTCACTGCTTTCAATAACCTAAGGAATAATTATGTAATATTGGAAAGTTTGATTTTATTTGAGCATCATAATGCTTAGGTTGGTATTTATGTTGCAGTTGATCTATGACACTGTTCGAGGAGGAAGCTCTGAAGCAGCAGGCTTTGAGAATTGTTTACATTTTTTCCCACAGGAGATGTTTTCAGGAAGGTAAAAGTTTTAAAAACTTATGTTTCTTTGATGAACATAGTTAGTTCTCTGACTGCTTCTAAAAAGCTGTTCTTTCGGCATGATTGAGTAGTGGTTTTTGGTACTAACTGTGATAACTCTTTTTGCTTTACAGATCAGGTTCATGGTCAGGTGGTGATGGTTCCTGGGTAGAGTTGTCAGGAAAGATGCATGTTTTGGCCAGGCTTTTAGCTCACCTCTATTATAAAACTGATGATCGGATTGTTCTTGTTTCAAATTATACTCAAGTGAGTTCTCAGTGCTTTAAGATAGATAACAAAATCAAGGTTATTCTGGATTTTCAGCCGCAAAATTGGTCTTATAATCACCTTTGAAATTTTTACCCGATAAGATTTATGTGTTGGCGTTGTTATAAAGATATTTTCAAGTGAATATTGTTAGTAAGGGAGCTTGATATCTCATACACTCGATGAAGTTGCTTAGGGAAAAATTGAGCCAACCAAGAGCAGCAAGATGCAAGTACAGCTAAGAGTGGTGCCAGAATTGGCTCCATAGATAAATTTTCATAAAACACAAGAAAATGGTATCTCTTTTTCATAAGGCATTTCAAGGATGGTAGAGAACAATACAGAGCAAAAATGAGAACGATGTGTTTAAAAGATGAGCAATGATTTTTTTGGGGGTCATGTTAGGGCACTTGTCTTTGTTAGACCATAGTTGTGAGTTTAATTTGCCTAATCATTAGTTTCATGAATTCATGCTTTAACCCAATAGTCATGAGATGAAGCATCTTGACTACTCATGACATGCATGTTGTGTGATGTGAATGACGTTAAGTGATATGGAATAAGAGATGGATATGAGATAAAAGGAAGTGGAAAAGGAACAACAAGCGAAGGAGAAAAAATCTAAATATATCGTGAAGGAGAAGTGCGGGAGTCCAGGATGTGATCATCAGTTGAGTAGTGTGGAAGAAACTCACAAAGTAATGAGTTCTTATTGAAGAGTAAGGACACAAACAGTGAAAGTGTCCAAACTTTAGAGAATTGTCATTTTACAAATGTCAGAAACAAAGTGTTGTGAGCAAGACAACATGAATTGGAAGTTGTGTGGGCTGAGAATCCACAAAGAACATGCCATACATGAAATGGTAGTTGGAGAACACAAATTGGCATGTGTAGACATAACTGAAGGTTCAAAAGAACCGAGTCTTGTGAATATGGCTAGGGAAAATTCCCAAGAAAGAATGATCGTGGATACAAAGCTTCACGATACAAAGACATTGTTGATAATTGACTCACGAATAACTGTTGTGAGATTAGGAAGTGTAACCGCGATGTTGCACACTACAAATAGGTTTTTAAATATATAAATAATATCCTGAATAAGATCATGGTAAACTGGAGTTATCCATGAGACATAAAGCTAAACTCTAACATGGTATTAGGGATGATTTTACCAACAAACAGATAGAAGTTATAGATGGAAGGGAGATAATTGATGAATGGTTAAAAAGGGAAGGAAGGGAGACAATTGATGAATGGTTAAAAAGGAAGTTAGGAATATCCAAGGTCAGGAATATTTTTACATGACCATAGGTTGAAAATGATGAGAACGTAAATAAGGTTTGGAAACAAGTTAGGGAGTTTGCAGATCATAGCGGAAGAATCTAGGAGAAGATCAAGAACATTTTTAAAATGGAGAAATCCAATGAGCAACTGTTAAATACCCAATCGGCAATTGATGCAGTTTTGCAGGATATACCAAACCAAAGAAGGTAGGAATGTCAGGTCACACCTGTGCTTGAACATAGACCGGGAATACATCATGAATGTGTTTGGAAGAATTGAAGACAAAATTGACTCAATTTGTAAGATGCAGAAGGAGATGAAGAACTCATGAACTCTAGCGGTTAAAGAGGAATCATGGAAGAACATTGCTCCAGCAAACTCACAAAACAAGAAGGGTTGACTTATGAAGGAAAGAAGCCATGTCATTGATGTGGAATAATATATAATATTTAAAAAGTCAGAAAATTAGTTGTGTTGGTAAACTTAGTTGGTCATTTTGTTAGCAGGTTGCATCATTTAGTTAGCAATTAGTCTGCAAAATTTTGGCATTAACTTGGAAGTTTAAAATATTTATTTTTATTATTTATTTATCTTTATAAAAAAGCAAATAAATTATTTAATATAAAATTTGTTTTAAGCCAATTTGCAAACGAATAGTGTAATACTTGACCTAGAAGAAGTCCTTTTTGAGGGCTTCATGATAATGCATCCTTGCTATCCTTGGTGAAGTTCAAAAATAACCATTTACATGCACCAGGTGTGCTCATATTAGAAGCATTTGCTAATAAATTACATTGAAATTGTACTTGAAACTGCGATAGCTTGAATTGGTTAAAAACAAGTTTGAGTTTTTTCATGGAATGTCATAACCTCAAAAGCATAACCACAACAAAAGTCTACAAGTGGAACAACGATCAGGGATTGACAAGGTCATGGCGATTGTTCTGTGTAATGCAGATGAAGAATAGTTTTAATTTGAGTTGCATTCTGGCTACAAAAGCAAAGAGAAAGCAAGATTTGTTGGCATTCTGTTATAGAGAATGCTCTATAAAAAGTATCTTATGAAACGAGTCAGGCTGACTTCATTTGAGTCACGTAAAAGTGAGGTGGCAACTAATCGCCGCCTTTTTTAAACATTGGCACAGAATACCAAAGAAGAACTAGTACAACTCAAGAGTGAGGGTTCATAACAGGTCTTTTAATGCACAAAGTTACTTCTGTTAGTCTTGTTTGTAAATTGATCCAAATTATGCTCAATATATACTTTAAGAAGGATCAATCTGAAAAGAATCTATGTTGTAAATACCTCGTGAGTTCATAAAAAATAAATGATAAGAGAATTATGTTTCATGGGTTGTTCTAATGATGATGTGTTACAATTTCGTTCCTAACTCACAAAGAATAAACAATCCAGAAAAGAAGTAATAGAGTCTATTTAATGTGCTTGAACTTGTCCCAAATTCGTGAATTTAACAATTGCAATAGCAATTTTGAGCTGTGATTAAGGTTTTGAGAGCATGAGAGCAACATGTAGACTTTTAAGATCTTTAGCAAACTTTGTGTGAATCATGGCAGGTGCAAACATACCATGAAGTGGAGATCAGAGTTCCATAATGGATGGAGCTAAGAACAAAAAAAGAATAAACTTTGATACAATTTTACAAGGACAAGAGGATTATGAGCTTCATGCAATCAAATTCATTGAGAAGAAACGTGCCAAACCCAATTCTATTTTCATTTATCACAATCCCTATGTGGTCATAGAAGATTTGAAGTTGTGTAAACAGCTAGCACAATTAGGATTTGAAGGGTACATTGCATCTGATTTTCAATCCTCTATCCTGTTGTTTGATGATGAAATTCGAATGTTATTGAGAGTTATAATGATGAGATTATTACTAAGCTATTGTGGGAAGAGCTACTTCATCATAGTTAATGAAGGGATGATTAGATATGCATTTAAGTACTATGGATTGTATTTTCTAGTTGTAGATCCATATGTTTTAAACCTAGCAAAAGAACGTCACTGTTGGAACTAGAGGAATCAATGAACATCAAAGGCATTGGTTTTGAAGGGATTAGGAACATCAAAAGCATTAGTTTGATTGACTGTCCTAGAAGCATCAAGCAAATCGGGAGCATCATCAGTGTACTCTTCAGTTAGAGACACTAGGAACGACAACCAGTCCAATTAAAAGTGTTGGAGGCACCAAGTAGATCTGAATAGTCAGAAGTATGAGATGCATCTAGGTTGCCAAAAGTGTCAAAGGTGTTGAATTCAAAAGGGGGCACCAATGAGGAGAAATTCAAAAGAACAAGCATTATTAATTTTCAATGGCCATTGAAATTGGTGTAGGGCCTACTTTAGTAGATCCCAAAATGACCCATTCCACAAGTTTCCTAAGCAAATTAAGCTTAGCAAACAAAAACAACACAAAGGAATGGAGAAGTTTCTTCCTTTTATTAAGGAAACTCTCAAAATGTAGAGAAATACATCAAGGTTGAGGAGCCAAGCTCAACTCACACCTCTCTCAAGGACTGTAGGGGCCACACATGTCCCTTATTAATCCACATGTCCCCTATTAATCCTCAATTGCTCACACTTGGAGCAGCTCAAGACAACACACTTGTAAGAGATTTTCTCAACCTCTTTCAAGTGCTCTCCCTTGGCTCTCACTCAAATGGTCACAATGTCCTAGTATTAGCTCGTCCTTACTTACAATAAAACTCTTTTGCAGAAGCTCTCAAGAGACCTTTTAAATCTCTCACTTAACTCTCTTGCCCAAACTTAGGCCTTGAACATTTATTTATAGCTTCTCATGCGACCTTTCATCTTCTGAGCATTCAAATTAGAAATTAATATCTATTATTCACGAAAGTAGACATCTTATGGTTAGAGGAGACGTCATGCCCGAGTGTAGATGAGTTGTAGGAGATGTCTATTTTGTAGAGGAGACTTCTATACTCTAGAGGAGACATCTATACTAATATGGCCAAAAATAAAGATGCTTATTGTGAGGTTTGGAACATTTGGACACCTTGAAAGAAGTCCCTATTGACCTTGGAACCCCCATTGGGCATTTCTTGGAGCCTTGTTCCTCGTTGACCCGATAAGCCAATAATTGGTTTAAAATGGATATTTAAAATCAAATGAAATTAGCATGGTTAGGTGCTAAAATTCAAAGCTTGCTTGGTTGCCAAAGGCTACCTATAGCAACAAGGACAAGATTTTGATGATAGCTTTGCTCTTGTATCATGGATGGAATTCATGAGAATCTTTTTTGCTACTGTTGCACAAGCTAGCCATGTGATTTATCAACTAGATGTGACATCTGCATTTCTTAATGGTTTTCTTAATGATGAGGTTTACGTGGAGCAACCACAAGGTTTCATTGATGACAAAAAGAAGAATCATGTCTACAAGCTCCATAAAGCATTATATGGACTCAAGCAAGCTCCATGTGCATGGTACACATGTATTCATGCTTTTTTCATGCAAGAAGGCTTTATCAATCTTCAATCCCAAACAACTATATACAAAATTGTATCTGGTGATTACATTTTTTTTGTTTATATGTGGATGATTTAATATAGTTCTCATTGACAACTGCATTAGGAAATAATTTTCTTAATGCTATGAAAAATGAATTTGAAATGTTTGATTTGGGGAAGATGTCATATTTTTTGGGTTTTCAAATTATCCAAAGACCAAAATCAATTTCCATATGCCAAATGAAATTTTCCCAATCCTTAATTGAGAAATTTGGCATGATTAATTGTAATCCCTCAGATACACCACTCTCCCTTGGTATAAAACTTAGCAAGGATGACACATCCCCATCCTTCAATCTTTCTTTATACTGTTCCCTTGTTGGTAGTCTCATGTATCTTTCGAATACCCCTCTAGACATCCAATTTGCTGTAAAGTACCTCTCCTAGTGCATGCAAGATTCGCATGAATCACATTGGAAAGCTGTGAAGCGGGTTTTGTGATATCTGAAAACTATAATAGATGATGGGATCATATTTCATGACATAGAAGTTTCAAGATATGGGGATACACAGATGCGAATTGGGGAGGTGACCTTGAAGATAGTAAATCAACTTTTGGTTTTTGTTTTTCCTTTGGTCCATCACTTGTCTCTTGGGGATCAAAGAATCAAACTACAGTCGCCCTTATGGATCTAATGCTGCTACTTAGGCCATATGGATTCACTCCATTTTCATTGAAGTGGGATATACACTTGAACCTTGCATTTGTTTATACTGTGATAGCACAAGTGCTACTACGATGGTGCACAATCCTATTCATCATGGGTGTTCCAAATACATAGATATCAAGGAGCATCATCTCATAAGCTTAATCCAAGACAACATGCTCAGCATGGAACATTGTGCAATTGAAGCACAAATGATAGATATTTTTACCAAGATTTTGAGCTGTGAGAAGTTCGAATCTTTCCGAGACTTCCTTGGAGTGAAATCTCTTACCATCATTGTGTGTGGAATATGGTGACTAGATATTCCACAAAAAGAATTAGATAGATCTCATCCATAAATCTATATTAAATAAGATGGGATCCTATCCATGTAATTCCTATCTAATCCCATGACTAGTTCATCCCCTATTAAGAAGATTCTTAAATGAGATGATAAGGATCATCCCCATGATTTCCTAGATTCATGCTTATCTCTCCAAATCTATTCTTGGGAGATCAAGGCCTATATAATTGTAGTAGCACATCTTCATTAGCAAGAGAAATTAAGGGAGTTTCACAAGAGTGTTTGTTCTAAGTTCTTTATTTTCTTTTAGCTATGATCATAGATCCAGGGCCCATTAGGTTTTTTCAAATTTCACACTATGATCAACAACTTATTTGTGGAATCAACATTGCATTATGTAGAAGTATAAACTTACGTAGTCTAGAAGGTGGAAGAACTTAAGGTTACTATGTAGAAGTTATCCTCGTTAGAAGTACACCAACAAAAGCGTGATATAAAGCTTCAAAGAAAGGAAAATGAGCTGGTTGATATCAAGAAGTAGTATTGTGACTTCATAGATAAGGTGGCATCATACAGGATAGAGAAAAAGGTGAAGATGATCAAGTTGATGCTTTAGAAGCAAGGTTGGAAGGTCAAGAGGCATGGAATCCCCAAGCACACAAGACATTAAGAAAGCCTGAAGGAGTTTAAAGAGGGGATGCATTAGTCCATGACCTTCATGGCTTGCAGAGCATGACATTTCATTCTTTAATAGTAATGGTCTTCTATAGGTCAAGATCATTGATTATGAAGATCATGAAAAGAAATGGAGTTTAGAAGAAGAAGCTCTAGAGAGAAAAATTAGAGCTATAAATTCAGCAATGAAGAATCTTGAGGCTGAAATAGCAGATTTGATGTTGAAAATCCAATACTTGGAATCCAAGAGTGTGCCAGAAAAGCAACCTACAACAGCTTTAATAGAGATAAGTCGTGAATTGTCAGCCCAAGCCATCAGGATAGAAGAAATCCTCCATGACATTCAATCTTTCCATGGGAAGAAGGCTCAAGAAGAAGATGACTTTTAGTCACAACCACAACAGTAGTTAGCCCTGGAAACAACCCCCACAACAACTTCATCAGCTGCCATTATCTGTTAATTGAATCTTGACCAATTTGACTCTTTTGATTTCCCAACTGTTCCCTAGTGATCTCATGAACAGTTTCCCAAAAGATGTTTTCATACATGTTGTACTATTGTTGTTCCTAATGAAAAGTTTGATTTTTAGTGTGTGTTCAAATATATATGTTCGTCAAATTCGTGAGTGAAGGCGAGAAGGTTCTTTGGTGAGAATATTATATGTATTCATGGCAACTACTGAGATGTGCATCACTTATCATTTATTTTCTAAATTTTGGTTCCACTCATGCAATTCTTGATGAATAATCGTTTAATGAAACTAAATTCTTGAAAGTGAACGATGCCTAGTGAAACAGAATAAGAGATGGAGATGGGATAAAAGGGAATTGAAAAAGGAACAACAAGTCAAAAACAAGAGATCTGAATAAAATCATGAAGGAGAAGTATGTGAGTCCAAGGTGCAATCATAAATTAAGTAGTGTGGAACAGAACTCATGAAGCAACAAGTTCTTGTTAGAGAACAAGGACAAAAGGAGTGAAAGTGTCTAGACACTAGAGAAGTGTCATTTGACAAATATAGAGATGTTGTGTAGCAGCCATGATTTGGAAAACACGAATTGCAAGTTGTGTGGACCAAGAATCTACGAAGAACAGACCACATATGAAGTGGTAGTTTGGGAACACAAGTTGGGATAGTAGACATAATTGAAGGTTCAAAAGAATCCGAGTCTTACAAATAAGACTGACTAGGGAAAATTCCCAAGAAGAATAATTTTGAATACAAGTGTTCACAATATAAAGTAATTGTTGTAAATTGACTCACAGGTAACTATTGAGATAAAGAAGTATAACCATGAGGTTGCACAATACAAATAAGTTGTTAAACACCTAAATAATCTCCATAATAACATCTTGGTGAATTAGAGTTGTCCATGAGATCTAAAATCAACATCTAATAGTCTTGAGTCAGATAGTTGAAATGACAATTAGTCTTGAAATTGCCATTGTTTTTTGAGCTAAACAAAATCTTTGATTTATATTTTATTTCTTTTAATTTCAAATTTTGTTTAAGGTTTAATAAATTTATGTATCATATATTTATTAAGTTCAGTGTAATATTGTATTATGAGATGTAAATCTAGACATAATTAATAATAGCAATCCTTAGTTATTTTGGTATGACTTTGTACAAGGGACTTTGGTATCATTAGGATACTTTGAGGATGGTGAAATCAACAATGGTTAGAAACTATTATCTAATACAAAATTCAAAATGCATGAGTGCCTTGTGTATTTTCAGAAATGAAAGAATAAGATATGAATGCATAATTCTGATCAACCTTATTGAATCAATAATAAGGACAACACCCAACACTTGTGTAATCTTGAATGTATCTTGTGTGTGTGTGGTTTGTTTATGTGTATCTTCTTGTGTTGGCCTTGTTGGTGATGATTCCAAGGAGTTTTGGCATGTTTAGAGGTGTTTGGAGCCTGTTTTGATGAGTTCAAGGGATTTTGTGATTAATGGGGATTTGTTTGGAGGTGTTCGGATGTTCTAGAGCTCAAAATAAGCATATTTATTTTTGGCGCTACCAAGATAGATCTCTCCTGTGGAGTATAGACATCTCTTTTGCAAGATAAACATCTGCTTTGCAAGATAGACGTCTACTCTGGAAGCAAGGTGTCTCTTGCAACTCATTTTCACTTAGGCAAGATGTCTCCTTTGACCACAAGACATCCAGTTTGGTGAATAATGGATATTAATTTGTAATTTGAATGCAAAGGAAGATGAATGGTCACATGAAAAGCTATAAATAAGTGTCCAAGGCATGCGTTTGGGCAAGAGAGTTAAGTGAGAGATTTGAGAGGTCTCTTGAGAGCTTGTGCAAGGAGAGAGCTTGTGCAAGAGAGTTTGAGTGCAAGTAAGGAAGAGAGAGCACTTGAGAGAGGTTGAGAGAATCTCTACTATGTATTTTTTCTTGAGCTTATGCTTCAAGTGTGAGCAATTGAGGATTGAGAGGGGACATGGGTGGCCTCTAAGATCCTTGGGAGAGGTGTGAGTTGAGCTTGGCTCTTCATCTTTGATGCATTTCTCTACATTTTGAGAGTTGTCTTGATAATAAGGAGAATTTTCTCCACTTTTTTGTGTTGTTCTTATTTGCTAAGCTTAATTTGCCTAGGAAACTTGTGGAATGGGTCCTTTTTGGGTCTGTTGAGGTAGGCTCTGACATATTTTTCTTTTACCCATAGGCAATAGTCTGTCATTCTAACAAGTTGTCATAACAGAAACTTTCACTATCTTGATAATATGTTCTTTTCACGGTTTACGTACCTAATATTTGATATTTTTTCTATATTGCAGACTTTGGATCTGTTTGCACAACTTTGTAGAGACAAAAAATATCCATTTTTGCGGCTTGATGGTGCAACCTCTATAACCAAAAGAAAGAAGTTGGTCCAGAGATTTAATGATCCTATGCAGGTTTTGTGTTATGATTTCTTTTGTATTCTGAATTCGTTCATTTTATTTAATAATCAACTAAATACTGTATGAATTCTACAGAATGAGTTTGCTTTCCTCTTAAGCAGCAAAGCTGGAGGTTGTGGGTTAAATTTGATTGGTGGAAATCGTCTTGTGCTTTTTGATCCTGATTGGAATCCTGCCAATGACAAGCAGGTGTGTTATTAAGGTGCATATATACTAATGTTATCCACATTTTAAGGATAAAGTATGTTCTCTATTTCTTCAAGCTGGAACCATCATGAGTTATTCAAAGGTTGATAGAATTTGTTTTGTAAGAAGATTTGAAATTAGTAGGGTTCAGACTGTAAGAAGCAGAAATTTTCAGAATTCGATTTGTCTGCATGTAACTTTGATAGGCTGCTGCAAGAGTGTGGCGAGATGGGCAGAAGAAGAGGGTATATATCTACAGGTTCCTTACATCTGGAACAATTGAAGAGAAGGTAATCAAGCCCTGCTTTTGTAGACTAGGAATCATCATCATTATTTCAGCCTTATCCCAACTATATGGGATCAGCTATATAAATTCTTTTCCACAATTCACTTTTATGAAGATATAAATTAATATTAATGCCCACATCTTGGATATCTTTCTTTATTCTTGCAAACCAAGTATGTTCTGGCCTACCTCATTGTTGTTTTTCCATAACTTTCTTTATTCTTGCAAATCAAGTATGTTCTGGCCTACCTCATTGTTGTTTTTCCATAACTTTAATAAAGAGACCCTTTGAATAGTTGCACTCCCTGGTCTTCTCAGCACATTAAGAAACCATCTGATATTAGGCATAATGATACTTATTAATTTAAATGAAGCTGTTGGCAAGTGCAGTAAAGACTTATTTATTATTGAATGGTGATTTTGTCAACAGGTTTATCAGCGGCAAATGTCTAAAGAAGGCCTTCAGAAAGTAGTTCAACAGGAGAATACTTATGATGGAAAATCACAGGTGCGTTTGCGTGGAGTTTAAACTTCAAAAGCAATTAAAGGATTTATAATACAAATTAAATGCTGCTCTTATATTTCAGGTCAATCATCTATCTATGGAAGACCTTCGTGATCTTTTTACATTGAGAGATGGTTTAAGGTGATATTTGTTTTGATTTCAAACCAGGCTACTCTAATTCTTGTAATTGATAATGTGAGAATAATTGGATTTGTTTGAACTATTAACAAAATCAAAGCATTGTTTATGACGATCTTTAACAGGCTAAATTAAATTGTTTAACAACCGGTGTTAACTAAGAGGAATGTTTATTCTTCTGGACCTTGTGTCCTTGATATAGTTACTGTAGCATAATTGTTCACAGTATTTGATGACCAGGTAATATGATGTCTCAAATTTAAACCCGAGATGCGTGAAAATGGGGATAAAAGACGGTAAGCTTAGTAATAACAAAATAAATTAAGGTACAAAAGTGATATGGAGTGTACCTTAATAGACCCCAAAGGGACCCATCGCACAAGCTTACTAAGCAAATTAAGCTTAAAAATTGGAGAAAATTTTCTCTTTTATTAAAACAACTCTCAAATATAAAGAAATACATCAAAGATGAGGAGCCAAGCTTAACTCACACCTTTGTCAAGGATTTTAGAGGCCACACATGTGCCCTCTCAATCCTCAATTGCTCAGAATGGAGCCAAACCTCAAGACAAGACACTTATAAGAGATTCTCCTAGTCTCTTTTAAGTGCTCTTCGTTGCCCCTCACTCAAATTCCTTTGCATAAGTTTCCAAGAGACCTCTCAAATTTCCGTCTCTCAACTCTTGCCCAAAGTAAGGCCTTAGATACTTATTTATAGTTTATTGTGTGACCTTTCACTTTTCCTAGCATTTAAAAAGACAATTTAATATCCATTGTCTATCCAAAGAAGACATCTTTCCTGAGAGGAAGATCACTATAGAGAAGACATCTTGTTCCCTACAAAGACATCTTTACTGAGAATGGGCCCTGAGAAAAAGATGTCTTTGCCCTGGGAAAATGTCTTGTCTCAGAGAAAGATGTGATGTCTTTCAAGTGAGCATGGTTGTCCCAAGATGCCTAGCCTGAAGCCTGAACTTGCCAAACAATCTCCCATCAGCCCTGGAACATTCCAAATGCATCCCAAACTCTACAAGACACAAAGGCAATATATACAAGAAGACAGTCACAAAAATACATCAAGGATTGCACAAGGGCTGGGTGATGTCCTCAGTAGAAAGTGTACAATCAGTTTTGAAAATTGCTGATCTTGGTAATTTGGATTTTAGAATACGAGGAGGGTGGGAATATGGTTGCAGCCAAAGCCTAAAACTTGGAATCCATAATTAACAAACACAGGAGGTTATTCTAGGCCTCCCTTTTGGGGAGAAAATAGTGCAGGTTGAATATGAGATTGTGCTGGTCGAAAAACCCTCCGTGATTCCACTTGTGGTTGGCTCACATTGCACTATTTGTGGAAGAGCAACCACATGACTAAGGAATGTAGGGTCAAGTCTAAAGTTGTCACATCCAAGGAAAAGATAGATGATGGGTGGACAATGGTGGGGTAGCAAAGGCCTTGCTGAGATCCTCAGAGGAGCAGCTTACCCTTGTTGAGGTGCCCAAGACTGTTGCGGCCTCAAGTTCACCCACTAACATGGTGGTGGGTACACCAAAACCTAAAGACCACACTCTTGAGGTGAAGAGGGGGATGCTTCCCCTGTTGGGAGACTAGGTGTCGACGATGTAGTGATTCACGATGCCAAAAATGGAGATTTTGGGGGATATTTCAAGCTAGGATGCTTGGTTCCCCATGACGACCAAAGTGGGATAGGTAAAGTGGTTGCCAGGGCCAGTGGCTTGCACCAAAAAGACACAGTTAGATATTGACTTGGGAACATAGACAACCCTGAAAGGGGTTTACAAAAAACAATTTATGTGTAGACCATGAGAATCTTGTCATGGAATTGTAGGGGTGAAGGTACATCCTACAAATGAAATATCCTGAAAGATATTGTGTGTAGGGAAGATTGTAATATGGTTTGTCTACAGGAAGCCAAACTGCAACACAGAAAATAGCATTGGTTGTAGTGGCCTAGATGGCACTATCATTTTGTTGCATGTTGGGGTCAAGCAGGTGGCCTGGCCACTCTCTCTAGGATGCCATTTGCTCTAGTGGACTCCTCCACGTGGAGCATGACTATCTTCCTGGCTTCTTCTGAGTTGTGACTCACAAACTTCTATGGGCCATAGAACTAGGAAGCTCAGTTGTAGGAGCTTAGCCGGGTTGCACTATTGGTCCCAAATCGACGGAAGTGGATCCTCATTGGGAACTTCAATCAACGTCTCCATGCATAGGAGAAAACTAGTGGTGACATCAAAGATCCATCTAGTAGTCAACACTTTCTACACTTTCTTAGCGTCCATGACTTGGTGGATGTGGAGCTCAAGGGTTGCTGTTTCACTTGGTGCAACAAACGACAAGGGAAGGACCAAGTTATGTCCATAATTAACAGGGTTTGGGTTAGCACAAATATCCTATTGAACTTTGAGGTTTAGGCCTTTGGGCAAGAATGTTGTAAGTTGCTGGTGTGTCAGGTGGGCATCCCCCTCACATCACAGGCCTACTCTTTTTCGTTTTGAGCAGTCTTGGTTACCCAAACCTTGGCTGTGGCCTTTGGTGATGGCCATTTGGGTTGATTATTTGTTCCAAGTTGTCCCTCGGGACTTCCTAAAGCATGGGCTGCATAGACTTAAGCAGGAGATTCGCTCCAAGAAGACAGCTGAGAAATATTCCTTTCAGGGCATCAAGCCAACATTGAGAGAAAAGTTATTTGAGATCTAGGCCAAACAAGAGTTGGGGGACTCCTTGGAGTAAGCTGAACAAGTTGTGCAACAGGAGCTCTAGGAGCTCTTAGTCGAAGAGGAATAGTATTAGAGACAACACTCCAGAACCCAATGGTTGAGGGAGGGGGACAAGAATACTTGGTTCTTTTTCACAGCGACAAAATCCAACAATGATTCCACAAGAATTTATGACTTGGTTCATGAGGACAACACCATTACAAGGACTAATGATATTGCTCAAGTGATGCATGAGTATTGGGTGGACATTTGGCATTGTAGGGAAATCCTATCCATTTTTCCCTAGATTAGGTTGGTGGTGGGAGTGGAAAAGAAGAAAAAGTTGCTTACACTTTTTACTTGGGATGAATTGGAGTGGCCCATGGCATCACTAAAAACTGCTAGAGCTCTGGGCCTTGATGGATGGCCTATCGAATTCTTTAAGGAATACACTGATAGCCTAGGAAGGAATGTTTTGGATGCGTTCAACTTGATGCTCCAATGGTAGTAGGTGTGGTGTGAGATCAACTACTCCTAAATCGTGCTTGTCTCCAGTGTTGCCAATCTTACTGAGCCTTCCTAGTTTGGACCTATCGAGGTCTGTAATACATTGCTTTGCCTATTTATAAAAATGTTAGTTAGGTGAATGACACTGTTGATGCCAACTTTGGTGGGAGCACAACATACTGGATTTATTAAAGGATAATATATCTAGGACCTGGTCATCCTCTTACAAGAGATCCTTGCAAGGGGCTAAATATCCAGGTATGTGCCTCAAACTTGACCTTACAAAAGCCTATGATACTTTCAGCTGGATTGCTCTCAGGGAAATAATGGTCAGAAAGGGGGTTCATCTGAAATTTGTTAACTTGTGCATCCATCTCCAAGCCTTATGTGCATATTTCTTTGATATTGGTGGGAAGCTTTGGGGGTTCTCCTCCCTTGGCTGGGGACTAAGACAAGGGGATCCCTTGCCCCCTTGCCTCTTCATCATAGCTATGGATAGGATGCACACATTGTAAAATGGAAGGAGTTAGGGGGTTGTAGATTGTTGGAGTGGAATTCCTATCGGAACACTATGCAAATGATACAATCTTGTTGACTTGCAATATGGTTTTCCATGCCCATGTAGTAAATAGAGCTCTTTGCAAGATGGCTAAGGAGATTGGCCTTGAAATTAATAGAGGAAAATCTGCCCTATGGTTGGCTAGGTGCTGGGCATCCTTCTGGGGATGGTGTTTGACTCCTACTTGGGGATGCCCATTTACACCTGCATAGGAAGGTTTCCTGGTCCAAATTGATCCAAAAGCTCCAACAACGCATTGGACATTGGACTACATGCTTCCTTACCATAAAGAGGTGGCTTGTTCTCACGACTTTCATCCTCTTTGCCATAGCTAGATTTATTGCCTTTGTTGCCTTCCCCCTAGCCCCCTCCCTGAAGGACATCATACAAAGAGTGGGGTACCAACTTCTTACCAATTTGCTGATGCAAGCTAATGATAACTCAGCACAATGGATTCTCACCATGACAAGCAAATATGAACAATGGATTGTGAGAACTTGGGACTCGTACATTTTTGCGGGCTCTATGTAGACATGCGCTCATGATGTCCCATGGGGAAATGCTAGGGGCACAACCCGCAAGACATTATCAAAAATAAATACTTGGTTGTTGAAGGATGGAAGGGGATTTGGGCAGGTAGGCTCCCCAAAAAAATAAAAATGTTCCTTTGGCTTGCACTCCATGTTGCTCTACCGCTTCACTCATTGCTTTGGGAGCAGGGCTTGAATATCATTGACACATGCCTCTTTTGTGTGTCCATGCCTGAAATGATTGACCACTTCCTTTATCAATGCAGGTTTGCGAATGTTGTTTGGTAGGCTATTGCATTGCCCACACCAATCACGCTTGATGGGGATTCCAAGGCTAGAGTGGTTCTTAGGATTTTGTGGTGGGTACATAATGCCCTTATCTTCCGTTTTGAGTTGCTCTCCCATCTTGTGTAGATTGCGGTGCTTGGTTTGTGGTTGTGGCATGAGGCCACAAGTGTGATGGGTATCACACCTACCTATGAGCCTACTTGTGTGAAGTACTAGGGGAATCAAGTTCTTAGGGGTTTGGTTTCATGTGTTGGGTGGGCAGCCCTCCTATCTCTTTTGGAGGGGGACCCTGAGCTCATTGATTGGTCCTTCTTCTGACACTGGAGGGACGATGCCACCACTTTTGGGGGAGTACAAATCACCCTTACTGAAGAGGCTATCTTTTAGTATCTTGATATCTTAGCGGAAGGCGAAGTGATTCTCACCACGGGGAGATGGCTCCAAGACGTGGAGGGTTTCATCCAAGGGCCTATTCCCAAAACAAGAAGTGGCTAGGTGCCCAAGTTGGCCTTGTTGCTACTATGGCAACATGCAACTGAACTGATCAACCCCTATTTTGTTTAGTTGGGCAATGTTTGGAGGTTACAATGTGCGCACTTTGCGTTCCTGAAATGCTTACAACTGGGCCATAGCATTAACCTCCCAAAATTTTTCCTCACTTCATTGTGGTGGTAGTGGAGGTGTTGGCACTTGGGCTTGATCTTAGCCCTTGGAAGGCGGTGTCGTTGGCCCGACCCACACTCTAGATGGTGGTTTATGAGCATCGACGGTCGGTCATTGATGCATCTTCTATAGACCTCCTGACGTAGGCACCGTTGGGGATGATGCCTCTTGGGGTTGGGCCAACGATGGAGGTGTGTGATGACTCTTCTACTCTTGGATCCTCCTTGGTCCATGCAGAGCATTTGCAATGGATGCTTCAAGAAAACTTTGACGTTGACTTGGACAAAGCCATTGAAGAAGCTGCTGTGAGGGTGCACACGGAGGAGTGGGCCCTGTGGGAGGCTAAATGGTAGGAGTGGAAACATGACTACAATTGTTTGGTGGAATAGGTGGAGATGCAACATTGGGAATTGGCTAGGGAGGAACAACGACGTAGGGATTTGCTTGAGACAAACATCCAAAATGAGGTTGAAGAGGAGTTGCACAAGTGGATTAGGCTGGAGCTGCAACATGAGGAACAAGAATGCAGGGTGTGCGAGGTTGTGAAAGTAGAGAAAAAGGAGAAAGATAGATTGGAGAAATAGTAGCTACAATGACAACAGGACATAGCTCATGAGGCCAACGTGCGTGGCTGGTTTTAGGAAGACAAGTGTCCTTATGTCATCATGCATGTAAATTGCAATATGTCCTGGTTTACTCTTTGTAGGTATATTAGGAGGACCTTGGCCAAGCTACATTCGGACAGGTTTGGGAACGAGTTTGAGTGCTATTGAAGGGAGGAAGCATATAAGGAATTTCAACAAGTTGTAGCATTTATGACTATTGAGAGGCATTGGGCGGTCTTAGATGCCATTCACTCTCAAGAATGGGCTATTTGCCTATGCACTAGGTTGCCAAGATAGTTGTAGGGCCCACCATTGGGGTCTGTTGGCTCTTTTGGTCTTTTGGGGCTTGCTTTTGTCTTTGGTTGCAGATTCTTTGGTTTTGTTTGTTTGGGTCATCCATCTGTCAGGCTTTTGTTTGGAGATCTAGGATGTTTTTTTTTTCCATTGAGTAGAGGGGCTATCTCTCCTCGAGTTTTGTTTTTCATATGACCTTGTGGATGTGCTAATATAACACCTGAATTCTTCTCAAAAAAATCTTTAGAAGATTCCTGGTTGAGAAGAACTTGCAAACTCAAGAGGAAAAGCCATCCTTGAATGTTGTCGCCATTTAGGTACTAGCAGTAAGGAAGCCTTGCATTAGGAATATAGAATATCTAGCTCTGCATCTTGTATGTTACTTGGAGTTTTCATGTACCCGATGTGTCCCCAACATGTTCGTGAATTATGTTCACATCCCCAAATACATTTGGCGACATGTCCTAGTGTTTCCATGTCTCTGTATCTTGGAGACTTTGAAACCTAGGTTGCTAAGGTTCATATAATCCACAATCTAGGATGAAATTTTGTCTCATAAATTCATGTAATCCAAAATTTTGGATGAAATGTTGTTCGATAAATTGATGTAATCCAAAATTTGGGATGAAAATTAGTTTGGTATATTGATTTAAAGAATACTGAACAATTGATGCATCTTTCCTATCCTGTTGTTATTTTCCATAGTTGTTTATGGACCATATTTCTGTAATCACTCTAGCTTTAATTGTACCAAGTTTACTTGCTGGATCTAACTCTTTAAAATTTTATAATTTCATATTGAAATGAAGAGGAAAAGATTCTTGGCATGTTTTTTAATCATTCTCATTTCAGAATGCAAATGAGGCATCATGTTATTTGAGGTAGGAAATTTCTGTAAAGATTGGGAGTAAATATCGTTAATGAAAGTCTAGTCATATAATATCATATGGATGTATATATGACTATCCTGTCGTTGATGGGTAGATAGAATCTTAAGCGAGACATGAAATCATCCCATCCTGCTGACTATTGGGGTGGATACAAATGATACTCAACCTTTTCATCCTCTTTTTCCTTAAGGAGATAGGATCGTTAGCTAGAGGCTCAATGCTCATCCTGCCAAGGCACAGTAATGGGAGGGTTAGTTGATGAATGAAACCCTAACCTTGTTTGAGTGGCTACGCCCAAGCTCGAACCTATTATGACTTGAGAAACAAGCACTTTACCATCACTCTAAATGATGATCCTTTTTTTCTTAAGAAGATGACTCTATTATTTATGGTTATCAAATGTAATCAAGTGATGGTCCCTTTTTCGTAAGAAGATGATCACATTACTTACAGTTATTGAATGTAATCAAACTATGATTTTACACAGATTATACTGTGGGTAATTTATTATCCTGACAGTACTTAAAAATGTTTATATCAATCCATGTTTCAGGTCAGAGGTTC
This sequence comes from Gnetum montanum, assembly GCA_015680685.1. Classification (NCBI taxonomy): domain Eukaryota; kingdom Viridiplantae; phylum Streptophyta; class Gnetopsida; order Gnetales; family Gnetaceae; genus Gnetum; species Gnetum montanum. The sequence goes on along the minus strand of MNCI01033969.1, from coordinate 546,514 downwards.
ATGAAAATTTGAATTGTCAACGTTGCACTGGAAAGTTGTTGGATGAGGTAGGAGATCTCAGACACATGGGATCAGATATTCAGGGGTTGACTTCAGATAGACAGATGTCTTTGGATATTGGAGGCTTTGCTGAAGTGTCTGGTTGTTTAGATAAACAAAGAGCATCAGAGAAGCAGGTTCAATTTGGAAGTAGAATAATTGCTTATCTTTTATTTATATCATAGTGTCACTATAATGTGATGTCTTCTGTTACATTTATGTTCTTTCTATTTCAGTTAGGGAGCCCATCAGAGGAAGATTTACTAGGTTGGGGGCATCATGCGTCTCTTTCAACTGTTCCAGATCTAATTCTTCAAGCTTCTGGTGGCGATGAGGTATGATTTATGAAGCTTTTGATGTGCATTTATGGAAGAAGAGATTAATTTGTCATATTGTTCTATTAAATATAATTTATTCACATCCTTTTGTCATTTATAATTTTAATTAGACTTATGTTTCAGACCTTTAAGTTATCATAATAGCTAGATAATGATCGTTGATGCTACATTTGAAGTGTAGAAGAGATTGTCCTTTGGTGACTACCAATTAAGTGCAGCTCTTTTGGTAAGACTTGGGAGTTGCATTTTATAAAGTTACAGGTCCAGTCTGGTTAATTTATCTGAAATAGAAAGGTTTTTTAGAACAGATATTGCTAGAAATTGAAATCTATTTAATAGACTAATGGATTAATGGACATAATAACACTGTTTTTCAGTTTCAGTTTATATTTATTTTAACTAGATTCAACTCATGTAGTTGACCCCATATTGTTGGGCCCAGACTAGGATGATGATGGTGATTGAGTTTTAAGTAGAATCATTATCTATAATGAGTCATAGCTAGGAATTAAAAGGAGTAATTTGTCTCCCTTTACCCTAAGAAAGGGAAGCCTTGTGTTTGGCAAAGTTCTAGGGTGAAGTTTCCCCTAGAATAGTGATGGACAAATTTTGCCTTGATTAAATTTGTGAGTTTTGATTGGTCAAATGATTTCTAATGAGTTTCTTAAGTTATTGAACGTAATCAAGTAATGCTTTATTGAGACCAGGCAGTGTGTTCTTCAGCTCTCAGATTGTTTCAGAAGTTTCTGTATTGCATGAATGATGGAACACTTCACAGTTTGAAATGGAGGTACTAGATAGCTTTGGCTACTGTTTGCTAAGTTATGACAGGAAGTGCAAGGAACAGAGAAAAAACATAAATTGAGTTAGATTAAGGTCTGCTTGCAGCACTCGTGATGTCGTTTTGGGAGGTTCCTTGTTAAAAAATGATTGGAGAAAAAGCTTTAGTTGATGTTTCAAAGTTTTGCATTGTGTTACAAATTTGATAATTAGTTACTAATGAATCCATCCACATGAGATATTTTATTTTTTATTTCTACTTCTTGAAAAGCCGTAGGTTGTCTTTTGAATACTAAACCCTTTTTTCTCAAAATTTTGAAAGGTGAGGCTGCGGTTAAACTGCCCATGGTACCCAAAAATTTATGATAAATGTTTAAGGGATAAGGGTAGGTTTAATAAAGTCCAACACTCAATCGACAACAAAATTCTGAAAGCAACATTGAAGCAGGGGTGTGGCTTGGAATCCATGTTGATTCCTTTCAGATTCTACAAGAGGTGATGGTGCAAATGGAGTTCTTGTATTTTACCAATGCCATGCATTTCTCCTATGCTTAATTAATCTCTGCTATCGTGAATATCCTATTCGTGATGGATTTAGCCGCAGTTATCACATTCAAAATAATAAACAACCAAAATGACATTGACAAGTTGGAGGAAATTGTGGGTAAAGATGGATCCCTCCACATCTTACAGCATTTTAGATCTGGGGAGGCAGCAATGGTTTTACAGTTTAGATCTGCTAATGATTTGAAGCAGGGGGTCATTGAACCTCATATCCTCTTCGAGCTTCGAAGAAAAGGTTTACAATGTATGAGACAATTGTGGAGTTCTGTATGTGCTTATAAAAGTAATGTTGAAGAACATGTTTATCATTTAGTAGAGTGGTTTGACTTGGTAAAGGAAGACAGACATAAGTGTTGAAGTTGCAAGTAAGAAGCGAAAATGTGTTAAGAAGTAGCTCACAACAGATAAGAATCAGTTTTTAGGATTGTTAGCTTTTCCTTATTACTCTGCTGTTGTTCAATATATAAAAACATACGAAGCTGAAGAAATCCATAGAAATGATCAGAGTGCTGAGGAAGATACACTTTCCCATGTCGACAGATTGAGTTGTGAAGTTGAGCTATTGAACACCAAAGTTGGGCAAGCTAGCTGAAATCGAGTTGGATGCCTTGGAAGTAGAGAACGAGCTTCCACTCATGACAATTGATTTGCTATGGCTACAAAGTTTGCAGACTGGGCTATAGAAGTGTCAGGCTGAGGTAGAAAACTTGCAAAAAACAAAACCACAGTGGAAGGTAAATTAAAAATTTGGTTTTTTTTTTTAAATTTAAATTTGTTGAATTTGAATTGGTAAATGTTAAATTAAAATTTGATGTTGAAATAAAAAGGAAGAATGAATTATTAAAAGAGAAATAAGAGTTAGAACAAAAGGTGAAAGCAGAGATGACCAGTCTTCAGGCTACAAAAGATAAATTGGTACAAGCTCTAGTAGCATCTGTTTTTCCTGAAATAATTGATGAGGATGTAAAAGTATTGTTGGAGCATCTTAATGAATATGGCATTGCTGTGCTAAAATCATCATCATCATCATCCTAACCTTATCCCAATTGCATGGGGTTGGCTATATGAGTTCTTTTACACCATTTGCCTCTTTTAAGAGCCATAGAAGTATTAATGCCTAAAGCTTGGATGTCTCTCTTTATACAAGCAAACTAAGTATGTTTTGGTCTACCTCTTTGTTGATTCTCCTCAACTCTGGTCTCTGTAACACATGACCAAACTATCTGTCACAACTTTCCTTAATTTTCTCATCTATGAGAGACATTCCCAAACTTCCCTTAATACGAGAGTTCTTGATTCAATCTTTTCTAGTCACACCCAGCATCCACCTTAGCATATGCATCTCTATGACTTGCATGCATCGCACCTGGTATTTTTTGATAGGTAAGCATTCTTTACCATGAAGTATTACAAGTCTGATAGTAGTTTTGTATAACTTATCTTTCAACCTAACAAGGATTCTTCCATCACAAAGCACAACATTGGCTTCCTATCATTTTCTTCATCATGTTTCAATTTTGGTTTTCACATCATTGCTAAACTCACCTTCCAGTTGAACTAGAGACCTAACATATCTGAATTGCTTGCATTGAGAAACTTAAAGGTCAGCCCCCTTGGGTCCAATGGCTCAAGATATTAAGCCGAAGTAAGCACATGTACGGATAGGGTTGGATAGTGGTGTTCATCTCCATATCTAGGATAAGGTGTATGCAAAATAAATAAACAATGCAACCCATTCATTTAAGGTACGGGGATGAATATATTATTATTAATATGATTAGTTGATTCGTAGAAATACTATGCTTCATACAATGCACACCAATCAAATGCATCATCCACATAAATACTAATTGTGAGTTTAGGTGACTTGCTTATGTTAGGGCCGAAAAGGCATCTAATCATAATTCATGTGGGTTCATTTTAGGGAAAGCAAATAAACATACATGATCACACATATTTTCTTTCTTTTCTTTGCACAAATATAAGAATATAATTGCTGAAAAATAAATGGGGTTAGCATATTGAAACAAGTATAAATAAATTATATTTTATTTTGTATGAAAGAAAAATCCAATTCTAACTAAATGTACAAAACATTCATTATGCAATAAAAGACTTACCCCAAGGAAGCTTCCAAGCTTCCAAGATCCACCATCCTTAATAATGAAATTACTAATGAAAAACAAGACACGGGAACTTGTTGAACTTCCTTATGGAGGAAAACTTGTTGGTTGGATATGGCTTTTCAGGGTAGAAGAAGGAAGAATATACAAGGCAAGGTTGGTAGCAAAGGGATACTCTCAAAAGGAAAGTATTGACTATGAAGAAGTTTTTGCAGTAGTGGTAAAGTTAACATCCATAAGATCTTTAATGTCTTTTGTGGCCACTTTAGACCTTGAATTTGAATAGATGGCTGTTAAGATTGTGTTTCTTCATGGAGATTTGGATGAATAAATCTACATGCAATAGCTTGTAGGCTATGTGATAAAGGCAAGGAGAACATGGTATGTCACTTGCTCAAATCCTTGTATAGGTTGAAACAATCCCCTAGGATGTGGTATACAAAATTTTGATTTTTGCATGATAAAGTTTGGTTTTGTAAGGGCTGATAATAACCCTTGTATTTATCTTAAGAAAAAAATTCACAAATGTGTTTGATAATGCTATTGTATGTTGATGACGATATGTTGATAGCAGAGAATAGTATGTAAGGAATCACTAAGCTGAAATGTCAGCTTTCATCTTAGTTTGAGATGAAGGACCTTGTTGCTACAAGGAAAATCTTGGGCATGGAAATTAAAAGAGATAGAAAAGGTCAAAAGTTATGGCGTGGTCGGTCTGCATAGGTTAATAAAGTTTTAGAAAAATTTAATATGTAGGATTGTAAGTTGGTAAACACTCCATTGTTTGTGGGCATGAAATTATCAATGGATCAATGCCCTAGAATAGATGAAGAAATAGAGGAAATGAGCAAAATTTCCTATGCTAATGCTGTAGGTAGCCTCATGTATGCAATGGTTTGTATTAGGCCTAATATTGCATATGCAGTGGGAGCTGTGAGCAGGTTTATGTCCAATCCTAGTAAGGAACATTGGATGGTTGTTAAAAGAATTATTAGGTATCTTCGAGGTACTGTTGATTTTGCCATCTATTATGAGAAAAGTTCTTTTGGATTGCATGGCTTTGTGGATGCAGATTGGGAAGGTGATCTAGATCACCGAAAATCCACAACTGGATATGTTTTTAAAATAAACACAGGTGTGTTTAGTTGGATTAGCAAAAGGCAAAGCTGTGTTGCATTATCAACAATAGAGGCAGAATATGTAGTAGGTTTTTAGGTAAGCAAAGAAGCAGTTTGGCTATCACGACTGGTTAAAGACTTTAGGCAAGAACAAAAGAAAGTAAACATCTCTTGCGATAACCAAAGTGTAATCTTCTTATTAAAGAATCCCGGGTTCCATGCAAGGACAAAACACATTGAGATAAGTTACCATTTCATTCACGATCAAATTGAAAAAGGAAGAATTTCCCTAAAAAAGGTTCCTACATTGGAAAATCTAGTGTATATGTTTACCAAGGAAATTCCTTTAGATAAGTTTAATTAGTGTAGAAAAGACCTTGGATTGGTAAATTATGAAATGTAATAGTTGCTCCAAGCTGTAATGCCTTAAAATAAGCAAGGGGGAGAATTGTTTGGTGTGTTATTAATTTTAAGACACCTTCATGTTGTACCAGTTGCCATGTTGGCAACTTTTTCTTGGCATGTTGGCTGAATATAACAAAAGCCAAAGTATGTAATATGTGAAAAGAATAGGTAACCTTTCACACCCAATTTGGCTATGATTAATTATGGATTATAACTCCATAATTTGGCTTTTACCCAAAGCATGACATTATGGCTACTATATAAGTATATAAGTGGATACTTGGGTGGTCTCATCTCATCTCAACAATACATCTTCAAAGATGTGTGAGGCATAATCCAAGTTGCAGTCTCTCTTGTGAAAGCTTGATCTAAGCTTATTGTAAGTCTCAAAGAAAGAAGACTTGGATTTCTAACACTTGCTAGGTGCTGGAGCCGTTGCTGGGGTTTTTGTATGCTTTCCCTATGATAATTTCTAATTTCTTGTGTTCTTGATGCATTATTGAATTTCTATTTCTAGCGATTGCTCTTGCTTTATTATCTCACTTAACCAAGGTGGAAATTAACATGTTCGGCAGTGTTGTTTCTTGTTTCTTTGTTGACATGTATTTGGCTGGTAACTTGGGACTGATTTGACTGCTAATTTTTGTGCAGGTTACTTTTGTTTTTACAAATCAAATTGATGGAAGACTCGTACCCATTGAGTCTGGAGAACGGAAGTTTGCTGGTGATCGAGGAAAAAGTCTGGACTGAATCTGAATCTTCTGACAAAAGATCAAATTTAGAGGCATGTACCAACCGAATCATGAAGTCATCCAGCAACGGTTACACTTGCAAAGACGTAAAGATGTGAAGATTAATATCTTTATAAAGCTGAATAAACATGATTATAAATGAAATGTCTGTTTTTAACCTATGCTTAGTTGAGAAAATAAATATGTATCTTCATTACAAGGATGCCTTATTGATATGGTTGTTCTAACTACTAGAAATTGTTCCTATCAAACACTGAAGTGGATGTGTTCAATGTATATTATAGCCACATCATAAGGGCATGCTAAAAGATGGAATTAGCAAAATCAGCACATAGGACTTTTATAACACATTTTGAAAGGGAAAAAATGAGTAATGGTCTTTGTTTTTGTATTAATCAAAATATCAAAAAATGGCATAAAAGGGGGTTACTGTATGGAATAATGATAAGGTGCTTGTTTTTTAAGTTGTAAAGTCTAGGTTCAAGTTCATGTGCTTGTTTCTTTTGTTTTGAAGGTTAGGTTCGAATTTGGGTGCACCACTCGGACCCTACTTGATGGAAAGGTTAGGTTCGAATTTGGGTCCTTTTTATCAAAACATGATGGAAAAGATTTTTGTTTCTAGAAATTTGGTTGCAAGTATTGTTCATTTTTCAATTATTTATATGTATAATACTTAGGGGCCATCATTTGGAGTGATGATAAGGTGCACATTTCTCAAGTTGTAAGACCTAGGTTTTAGGGTTTGCAAACACTTGAAAAGAGGTTAGACTTTTGCTCATTTGTTAACTCTTCAAGGATCTTCCAACGGATAAGCATTGAGCCTTTAGATGATGACCTTGTTTTATATGTACAATAGCATTGGATGTCATAAAAATTATGTTACCTATTGTTGGAAATATTATCTTTCAATAAATTGTATGTATAAAAATCGTTGGCTTAATGTAGACAAGTTAGATTATTTGATAATTTTGCTAGCGATTGTATAGTTGTGAAACAAGAAAGTCATTTGCTACAATGAAATTTATTATTGTATAGCATCTTCTCATCTTCATTCTAAAAAAATAGTAGATTTCAAAAGTTTTAATATGCAAAGCTTTTAAAATGTGAGAACCTATAATACAGGAGGAATTAAACTAATATCAAAATTCAACATGCTTCTTAAGCTAATTGCTTAAATTGATAAATAATCAAATGGAATTATGTATTGCATAGGGAGGAGAATAAACCAAGAAATTACAACTTATACTAATCAAGAGAACCAATCTTGGAAACAATGCCCATTGAATCATTATCTTCTTGAATTGGAGATATTCCATGCTTCCTTACCAAATCCTCAAGGTTTTATTTACTAGAAATTTATCACTTGCCTCTTTAATTTGGTTCCTAGACCTAAAAGATAAAAAATATAAATGAAAATGTTCTTCCTTGAAAGATACATAAGCTTACTACTCTTTGTCCATGTCTTTCATGTTCCTCTCTCATGGAATTTTGAAATTCACTATATCTCATTGTATTCATATAAATCATTTTTTCCCCAAAAAGCTCATTTTCAATGTTGGGGCAAATTAGGCTTCAAGATTATGGTTAATTGAGATACTACATTCATGAAAATTTCAAAGCTCTTTAGTAATTTCATTGCAATTTGATTTTGAGGATGACTTAAATTATAAAACTTATTTTCATGGATAAAAAAAGATTTCTATCCTCAGAATTTTATGCTCTCATTTGCTAATTTTCAAAGAAGTGAACTTGAGATGCTTGGATTAAGGGATTGAGATAGATAATATGATTGGTTAGGTTCTTCCCTTGGAGGATGTTGCAAAGATTGCTATATCTTTTTTTCACAATCATAGATTAGATGAAATAATGATACGTTTGGAGAATGATTATAATGTCGTAGACATATCTTCATATGTATTCACCAAAGAAAATTCTACATAGTTATCACCACCCACTTGTATTGCCATTTTGAAGATGATAATGTTGATCCATTATTGATGATAAAGAACATCATGATTGATTGAATGATTTTAATCTAATGAAACTATTGATAGTTTCACGATATGTGTAGTGATTGTGTATTTGGAATTATTTTGTTTATTTCAGATTTTACTAACGATATCATCCATCAAGTATTGAAGTACATCCATCTTCTCTGATTAGAAATGTCAAATGTGATCTCATTGATATGTGTTTTAGAGATACATTTTCGTTGTAGCGGTAGCTGTAGTGTAATGTTTTTGATATCACTTGCTAGGCTATTGTTTAACATGATACTAGCCTCTTTTATTCATCAAACATTTGTGTCCTTGAATTTGTTTGGGGGCTTATTTACAACACAAATATACCCTACCATTTTATTAGAGGAGAGTCTGTTTAGTTGTTCTTTCAAGGAAGCATAATATTAGGATTTGGTACATTCTAGATGACATTGTTTTTTCCTTGATAGTGAAGAGGGAAAACTCTAATTAGCTAATTAAACATGTATTTTCAAGTTTCATTCAGAATTGTAACCATAGCATAATGAGTAAAACAATAGGTGATGTTATTTCTATCCATTTTTGTCTTTTCTTTGAATGTATGTCATTATTATCATATCACGGTTACCTACACCATGTATTTCAATATAACAAGTCTTAGTGCATGAAATATTCTTATGATTGGAGGGTTTTACATCAGTATGGATCATGTGCAATTGAATGTTACATGTATCAATATTACTATTGAGTAGACCATCATTCTTTTTCTTTTCTTTGAACATATATCATTATTATAATCATCATGGTTACTTATAGTATGTATGTTAATATAAAAGGTCATAGTGCATGAATTATTCTGATGATTTTATGGTTTGGAAGCACATCATTATGAATTATAGGCCATGTAAGGATACCAATGTCCATTGAATTCTTATATGTATAAATATTGATTTGGAAACCAATAATGTATTAGAATTAGCAATTCCAACATGGACATATTTATTAAATATTAAAATATAATTAGGTTTAGTGCCAATATTGGTACTATTAGTAACTAGGAGTAAACTAAAACCATCCATTTTCTAGATGGATGGTCTTAATTTTTCACTAGTTACTAATATGGGCATTACAAGTAATTATATTTTAATATTTAATAAAGTTATTCATGTTCGCATTACTATTTGTAATAATGTTAAGATGTGAATTGATGTCCCTTTCACTTTGTTTACTTTATTTTCGAGGCTTGGGCAGGTAGCTATGAGCTTATGTGACCTACAGTTGCTCACAACTCAGAGTCTTAACTCTGAAATTGATTTCCAATAAGTTTCCAATTGATCAAGGGAACAATGCTTGCCTGATGACCATTGGGAGTCAACATCTGGCATTAGAGGATTGAGGAATAAGTTGAGCTAGCTTCAAACAGAGTTGGCAGTAGCACAAAAGTTGCATATGAGTTGGATAAGGTATTGCATGATTATGCAACCCACATGAGTCCACATCCTAGAGTTTTTTTTAGATGTAGTTCGTAGCCACTTGCAATTTATTTTGTAATAGAAAAGTGAATCCATTAGTGCGAGTCCTCGTGACTAGCACCCTTGTCACAATCATTATGGATTTCTTCGAGTTAATTCAGTTACTCGACCATTGGGATTATAATAGTAGATTATTGGGATTAGTGGACTGAGATTTCTGATCGTAGTCTCTCGTAGCAGTTGATTGACTAGATGATTTAGCTTTGGGTAGGGAGCTGCAACCCAATTGTGACTTGCATCCACTAGATGATTTAGCTTTGGGTAGGGAGCTGCAACCCAATTGCGACTTGCATCCAGGTTGTAGCCATTAGTTAGAAGTTGTTGCAACCATCAACCAAAGTGGTTTCACACTGGATTGAAGTAGAACTATAAGAGGAATAGAAAGATGATACAGATATAGACATAGAGGGATAATATACATATAAATATTCAAGGAACTTGAAGATATAGGATTGAAGTTTGTTAATGACTTTGTTGTAATGAGATTATTTCTTGAGATTGAATGATTGAATGATTCATGTTCATTTCTTTGTAAGAGTGAATTAATTTTAGGTGTTCTTCATCATAATTCTGGCACATTACTCTCATGTAACATGTTGTCCTCTATTTGATTGACTTCCACGTTCTACAACAAAAACACACTTGAACAAAGAACCATAACATTTTGGTGTTGTTGCTAGGGATCGAACTTGGTTCCCTGCATGATAGGTAGGAATACTTACATCTATACTACAACATGAGGATTAAACTTAAGAATACACCTCCTTAGCTTAAACATTTTCTTTGATTTTGTAACAATTGGAATTAGAGAGAGATTCAATTAAAGGTAGTACTATAAAAGGAGACCTTTGATTGATATATTATATGATTTGGTATTGCTTAGAAAATCTAGGAATTAAATTGATGAGGATAGTACTAGCCATTGTGTAATTCTTAATGTATCTTGGATGAATGTGTTTTGTTGGTGTGTGTCTTCTTATGTTGACCTTGTTGACAATGATTCTAGGAATTTTTGGCATGTTTTGAGGTTTTTTGGAAATATTTTGATAAGTTTAAGAGTTTTAGGATCAATGTGGACTTGTTTGGAGGAATCCGAAGGTTCTAGACCTCTAAACAAGCATCTTCATTTTTGGCCATGGTAAGAGAGATGTCTCCCTTATAGTTTGTATTGTTTGATGGTATTGTTTGGATCCTTATAGTTCGTATCAGAGATAATCAAAGGACCTCTGGAAAGTATTAAATAACCTTTAAATAATTGTGAAGTCCATAGTTCGTAACCTCCAAATTTATCAATGATGGAAACCCCTATAAGGCCCACTATTGTTCCCTTAGCTCTAGTACCCTCTAAAATCCCTACCTTTTACAAGTTCACAAGGATGAAAGATCCAAAAAGTTACATTTGAAATTTCAAACATATGTATTTCTTGTATTCCATCGGTTTCATCATAACTTAACATATTTTTGTCAATGCCTCTTATCACATGCCCTTGAGTCGTATCATTCCCTCTTGAACCATAGCATTGTGACGCTTGAAAACCTCTTCTTAGCTTTTGTTGGGTATTATCAAATCAACATTTCTCATTTAGTCAACTTGGAAAAGCTTAGAATCTTGAGGTAGACATTTAATGAATATCTTATAGAATATGCTTAGAGATGGAAGTTTGAAGCTCTCAAACTAAGTAAACCTATTAGCATAGAAGATATGGAGAAGCTATTTTCTTAGTCATGTCATAGTAATATTTCTAGAAGCTTAAGAATGTAATTTATTATTTACCTTTGAAGAAGTAGTATCTTTGACCATTTGAATGAAACTAGTAATTAAGGAAGAAAAAGAAAAAAAAGAAAAAGAGAAAGAAAAAAGAGAATGAAGCTCAAAGAATAGAAAATAAGAAGGCTACTAGCAGTAATATGATCTTCATAATAGCTATACTTACACAATCCTAGCTCCCTTCGATTATCATACCAAGGTAGGCATTTCAACATAGTAAAAATCATGGAGAAAGGTCTTTTAGGATAAGGAGGACTTTCAAAAAGTTTATTGAACTGTTAGTGAATATTTTAAACAAGTTACTAGTTAAAGGTGTAATCAATTTATCTATCCCAAAGGATTATAATGTAAATGCTTCCAAGTTGAAGTGGTACAAGGAAGATTAGTTCTATTTAATTCCATAGGATCAAGGACCATGACACTCAAGATTGCATGAATTTTAAATCATATTATTCAAAACATAATTAAATAGAAGCATGTTAGCACAAATATAATGCTTAATTAACCTAAAGAACTACTGGATATCTTCAAAAGTTCTTTCTCTTAGTTGGAGGCTCTTGAACTATCAAGTGTCCAACCTCTAATAGCGATCTTCTTAGAAGAAGAGAAGGTTATCATAGATCTAGCACTAGTGGGGATCATTAATATGATGGTGGTTGAAGGTAAAAAATAATCAAAGATAAAAAGGAAGGAGACCATGAGACAATAACAAACAACACAACAAATACATAGAGTGGTAGAGGAAAGGGTGATGACAGTTTATAAAGCAATAAATTTCTCTTAGAAATACAAATAAGCACTAGTTCAATTTTTTAAGTAAATGGACATGATGGTCATTGGTCATTTGCAAGCTTGTATATAGGGAATTGAAGTTCTCTCCTTTAAGGAGGACTTAAAGAAAGAAGATACAACTAAAAATTTTCCCTACATTCAATGTAAACTTGGAAAATATGTGCTGGAAATTAGAGTGGAAGATTATTTAACAAAATCATAACTGCGATGTCTACGATTCAAATTCCAATGGCAAGAAACCACTTCCAAATTTCATTGTGTCGTTGGATGTTCCTTGGGCAATTAAAATCATGATCCTTCTTGTACTTATCAAAATTTATCATTGGTGGTGAGATGGCTATGAGGAGCTCTCTAGAATTTTCTACAAAAGTATCAAACTTTATCACAATAGTGATATCGATGATATCAAACTTTATTGCTAGAATTGATAAAAATCAATATGACTTGCAACTTAAAGAATAGACAAGCAAAACAAGTTCTTTTGAAGGGCAAATGATATTAGATCTTCTCTGAACTTTGGCCATAGTGCCGTGAAACATTAGAGACCATAATACACCTTACAACATAAACATGCAATGAAATTTAATATGACATGAGCATAAGTTTATGACATGGGGTTCAAAATAACTTATGAAAATGATATTTTTGATAGAAAAACAACAACTTAATCCTCTAAGGGCTTGGATTTGGAAGCCGAATGTGTAGAATTATGAAACAACACTAAATTAATCAATCCTTAATACCAAATTAGCTTACAACATTAAATACTTCTGAAATTTTGATAGAAAGAGTGGAGATGATGAAAATCGCAAAAAAGCTCTACAAAACCTTTACAAATTAACATAAAACCCTATTTCAAATGTGAAAATAATGGATCCTCTAACATGCAATGCTTTACAAAAAGAAAGAAAAGAAATCCTGACTAGAGTTGCGAGTTCAAAATCATCGAACATTTCTAATCGAGATTTTAAAACATAGATTCTTCAAACATAAACATGAGCTTTCATGTGTAATTCAAATGCTTGGAGAACTTAAAAGTATAAACTGAAAATTGAGAGATAAAATTATGAGAATGAAAGAATGAGATTAAATTGGAAGAAATTAGATGAGAGTGTGAGGATATTAATTCATTGTGAAAAGTTAATGCTATGAGAATGAGAGAATGAAAAGAAAAATACATACATAAAAACTTAAGGAACCGCCAACATACTTCTTCTCTTTTATTCACCTTCAACGTAAAGCAAAGTGCTCTCATCAAGTTTACAGTGAAGGAGAGCACCCCTCCTTATACTTTTTGGGGATACCTCACTTTGATGAGGATTACATGTGGGATCAATGATTCATTACAAAGTGAAGTGTACATATGGACATACATGAAATACAACATAAACTTCAAACTTTGGAAATTTAAAACTAACTCATAATGAATCCTTATGACTTTTATCTTTTGAAAACTAAAAAAATTATATAATTCCAAATTAAACATGCATCTCACACTATCTTCAACAATATGTAATAAAGGAAGTATTTGTTGATATTGGAGCAAAATTTAACTATATTACTATGGACTGTCTAAAGAGATTGGGGTTGCAAACAATGCAGATGTAACAAAGGCCATGTTGCTTCATGATTATGATGATCAATTAGGCAAGTCTCAATGTCTTATCAACCATAATGTAAAGAGAGAGAGGTTATAACAAATTGCAAGTTCTAGTTGATACAAAGTTTTAAAATATTTAATATCCTATTGGATTATCTCTAGTAGGTTAAGGACAAGACACTCATTTCTATATTGCATTGATACTTGTCATGAAAGGTGACCTATGTGATTTCTCATCGTAGGCACCCATGTTATTACATTATGTTTATTATGTGTGTGATTAGCTACATTTAGGCTATGAGAGTGTATAGCTATTTATGATATTTTGATGATGCATTTTCTAAGATATTATGATGTTATGATTATGATTATGGCTTATTATAATTATTTATACTAATTTTGTTGATGTATAGTATGGTGTTTATGGCTTGTAGGGTATGAGAGTTGTGGGAAGGACTAAGCATCTGGAAAATAGGCAATATATTTCATGATTATGGTTATTTAGGATGCATAGTTATGATGATGACATTATGCATGTTATGAGATTCTATGATCATTAATTATGATCATGTTGTCATGTTCCCTAGTGAGTTAGTTTTTTTGGTACTTCATGTTATGTTAGTTTGATATTATAGACATGTTGTATTTGTGACATTAGTTTTATAGGTATGATCATTGATTTGAATGGATGTACAGTGAGTGGGTTATGAAATGTGGGTCTTAGTTAATTTGTTGAATGAAAAAAAATTGGATGTGAAATTATGAAAACTAAAACTAGAAATAAGAGTAAATATCTCTAGTTTATATAAAATGAATAATACATATTTCATTTTCCTCCATCATGTATGTTTCTATGTTTCATGTTTTTTTAGATTCTTCTTTTGTTCCAATATTCTCTAATTTTTTATGGATTTATGCATTTTCTAGGATGTTGAAAAGTTGGTTTGTGATGTACTATAGTGCAGGAGACTTAGTTTGGGCTTTGGTAGAATTGAGATGTTGTTCAGAACATTGTGGTGCTTCTATTACTGTTAATCAGGTTTCAACATTCTTCAAGTTTATGGTGGATAGTCTCTACTGTTTCCTTGTTCTAGCACTTTAATTATTATGAAATGGATTTTTAATAGTGAGAAGTTTAGTCTTCATGGTGTATGATTACTCTATCATGAGAACTAGAAGCTATATTTTTGTATTATGCTTGATATGAATTATAAATTTGATGATGAAAAATTGTTGTGCTTATGCCATGGTATCTGTGATTGGCTTTCTAGAAGCAATAGGATCTTATTTTTGTTCTTTGAGAATGTTTGGGAATGATTGTTGTCTTCATTATGGTTTCAGCAAAATATAGTAGAGCTTTGAGATGCCTTGTGGAATTTCTAAGGATGTTGTTTCATGATTTATTTGTAGTGCAAGTAAAGTATAGGTAGTAGCCTAGCCATGGTTGAGAAATTAATTAGTGTGAGTCATAGCATCCTCGTGACATAATATTTTTGCTAAATTTTTCTAAGAATCAAGTTTCAATGGCCTTGTAACATAGTTGCTATTGAGGTTTCATCTAGGATGTGGATTAGTTGTTGCACATTGAGATTGCAATGGTAGAAAGGGTAAAGAGTGGGCTATGGAGGAGTAGTAGTTTTATGTAGAATGCAGTGGGATCATGCTAGAATTCAACCTGGAAATTTCATATTGGATTTAGTATCAGGATAAGCTATGGTCATGTTGTGGCTAGGTCATGGCCACTAGTTCTAGCATGAGGTATACCTAGGTCATGCTTATTATGAAACTATGGATCACATACAACACAATTAACACCTAGGTCATGACATGATAGTAAGTCGAGATAGTTTATTTTCATTGGGCCTTAAGCATAGGCCTAGGGTTATTGCCAAATGTGTTGTGAGAATGATGTTTGTAAATAAGTTCAGTTCCTTGCCCTTTCAAGTATATGCTAATTATGTGTACATATTAAATGTTTTAAGAAACCTATGTTGAGTATAAGTGGTTTCTCATTTATGGATTGTGGTATAAGGGTTATGATATTTTGATGAGGCATAGAATGATGTTGGCTTTGCTAGCACATGCCACATTTGATGCTAATGGCCTTTGATATGATATGCTTTTTTATGATGATGTTATGACTTATAGTGCACATAGCACAAGGTACTTATGATCATAGGATTAGTGACTTATGATTAGTACAAGATCCTGAGACATTAGTACATGCACAAATATACCTATTAAAAGGTTAGTGGCCTAGGATTATAGATGAGATAGTAGATACGAGCATCAACATTAAATTAAATAATGTTAAAATTAATAAAATACCTATAAGCATTATTAGTTATTTAAATACTTATGTCAATGATAACATAATTAGACTTAATATGGATGCATCAACTACCACATGGGATTGTCATGTTGTATTATGATTATTTATTATGAGATATTGATCCCTTGGAGAATTTTTTGTTGTTTATATGTGTGTGATGTTAGTTATGATTAACCTTTTGTCTAGATGTATATGGATCTAGTACTTGATGATTGGATATATTATGCTAATATGATGGGCATGTGAACATGTGGTTTGGATGGTTATGCTTGCCTGGTGTTATGATAGCCGTATGGTTATGTGATTCAAGATATGGTTGCCATGGATGTATCATGATGTGATGTGATATATATGCATGAGATGTGTCCTCTAATGCAACATGAAAGTTTCAATCTAGAAAGGATGTATAGAGGCTGACACTTAGTCTTGTAATTACTCATTTTATATACAATTGATGGAGCTAATAGCTCAAGAGACCAATGAACTTGAGTGATGATGGATTCAAGTCCACACTTTTATGTCTCTTTATGCATGTCTTTGCGTGGAAGATGGATTTAGTTGTTATTGGGTTTGAAATA
Source organism: Gnetum montanum (assembly GCA_015680685.1). Classification (NCBI taxonomy): domain Eukaryota; kingdom Viridiplantae; phylum Streptophyta; class Gnetopsida; order Gnetales; family Gnetaceae; genus Gnetum; species Gnetum montanum. Next base: position 529,814 of record MNCI01033969.1, on the reverse strand, counting down.
GATAACCCTTGAGTTTTTGTAGTTGTGTATAGTATATATAATGTATATGATCATAGTATGTGTGTTGGACTTATTGATTGATATCACATTTTGTGTATGTTTCATGATTAGATAGATGATATACTGACTTGTGATGTTTACATATATATGGCAATGTTGGTTTGGTATGTTATTTCTATGCTTTGGGTTGTTGATCATATAATAACACTAAGAGTCCAATCATGAGTTTTGTAAGTAATAACAAATTAAGTTATGTAATTTGTAAGAACTTCTTTTAGTAAAGATTTAGCTAATCCTAGGAATAGTCATGACTATTTATAGAAATAAAGTTCAAGCTAAGATCAATGAAAAAGAGTGTAAAGTAAGTAGAATAAGTGGAAGAATACCAAGGAAAAATAAGTATATGAAGAAATATAGTTTTGGAATAATAAGTATACTCTATTCAAGAAAGGATGCAAAACCTTCCATATCAAAATATCTCTTAGTATCTAATTAATTACAAATATAAAGATGACAAATGAAACACCACTAATTTCAGGCTCCTGCGACCTGACAACAGAATTGTCTAAGTGTCAAAACTTGGGCAAAATGTTTCTAAGTCTGGTGTTACGCTGCACATCGTAGACAACATAGCGCACTGGAAATCCTGATGTTTACAAAAGTTTTCTAAGTCTACCTGCTACACTCAACAGCACAGCCAATGTAGCACATGTTTCTAGGGCTAGTTTCCACAAATGTTAAGCTAGAAGTGGTAAAAAGGGCACTAAGGATGGACCAAATAGTTTGGCAAATTTTCTATCTCCTAGGCCGTCAAGCTTGCTACGCTCTTTAGCTTGCCCAGCTTGACACATGTCCCGGTTGCTAGTCCACCCAAGTGCTAGGCTAGGAGTTGTCAAAGGTACTCAGCATGGGAAAAACAGTTTGGCAAATTTTCTATCTTTTGGGTCTACTACGCTCTATTACGCTGCACAGTGTAGACAACCAGGAGCTCAAATTTTTCCAAGTGTTGGATGAGAAGTTTGTCAAGTTATCTAGACATGGAAAGTGCATTTGACAATTTTCTAACTTCCAAGGTTACCTGTCCTACTTCACCCTCAGAGCATAGTCAGGATGTCATGAAGAAACATTATGAATTTTGGAAAAATTAATCCAAAAATTGTTGTTATGCTCTGCTACGCTGCACAGCGTAGCAGAGCATGATAGGTTTTCAAGGCCAATACTTTTCTAAGTATAAAATGAAAAGGCATCAAGCTATTCTAACATGGAAAATGCATTTTTTGGTTGTTGAAGTCGCTTGTCTTGCTACATCCCAGGGTGGCATTTCTAGTTTTGGAAAAATTCATCAAAATAGAAGTGCTATGCTCTACTACAATGCACAACGTAGACAGCATAGTAGGCCAAAAAACTGCAAAAATTTTCTAAGTGTTTATGCTACACTTTATTATGTTGTGTAGCATAGACAGTGTAACACTTGGAAAGTGCCACTAAATATCTCCATAAGCTTCCAGAACTCGACATCAAGCTTCTTTTTAGCTTCAACATCCCTTCGACAGCCAAGATCAGTAGTTGGCTTTGTTTTTGCATCCCTTATCACTCCCCAAAATTGTCCCTATGCTTGACCCTAATCGAAAGAGGGTGAAGACGTAGTCCTAGAGCATAGGCTCCTAGTTGCATTTTTTTTGGCATTTATTTTAGGTACATGGCAGTCCTTCAGATTTTGGTACACGCAGTTCAGGTAGTATGGTCATAGTTTGAGAGATTTTTAGTTCCTATTTTTGTCCTGTAGAGTGCAGCACCATTGAGCTAGACACTTTGAACTTGATACTTTGAGCATAGCATGCTAGCATGACATGTTCACATTCGTGCTACATGGGGCCCAAGACACATGGCACTTAGTCCACATCTCTTGTCAACCCTAGCCCTATAAATATGCTAGTAATTAGCATTCTAAGGGTTGGCCTTTGGTAGTTTACTTTTACAAAAGATTGGTGAGCAAAAGGTTGATTTTTGGAAAATTTCAACATTAGAGCACTCCTAACACTTGCCTCATCCTTGCACTTGAGTGTGATACCTGGTTAAGCACTGCCCCTGCACCCATGTAGTGTGAAAATGACCAACCTAGCAAGTTCTGCCCCCCTTTGCATCTGTCAGCATCGTGTCCTCAAAGTTCCAAAGACTGTGACCATACTGCCTTGCTACCTTGTTGTACCTGTCTGACACTATGTACCGATTCCACACACCATTTAATCAAAAGTCATGTTCCCCAATCTTGGGGCAGTGCATTTACTTAAACTCTCATTTCATTTTTTTGCAACATGTATTTCAAATTTTTAGCATAATTAGTTAATTTTATTGTCAAGACACATTGATACACTCACGTTGATACACTCTCATTATTATGCAGGTCACGCTCTTGCTTGTTCTGAATCCTGTGTGTAACGCTTTCAAAACTATATTTACAACTGGTGATGTACACCACGTAGTCGTTGTTTGATTGACCAGACCGTTCAAGGCACCCCGTTTCAATTTTCTCTAGCATGGCCCTCTCATGGACTCATGGTTAGGTTGTATGCCTGACAACCTCTTGGTGTTCTAGCTATTGACGTTTTCATATGCTGTAGTTTTTAGTGCTAGAAGGAAAGCCTCCTATTCCTTCTATATGCCATGGGTGGTCCTGCGTGCTTTTGATACCCCTGTCACTAGCAATAGGCTAGCATAGATGTAACACCCTTGTGGACCTGCTACAATAGTAGTTGGATCATAGGCTAGCGTAGGAGTTATCTACGTTTTGGTCGGTGCAGATTGGTCTCAGTTGATAGTTCCCCTAGAACCCTGTAGGACAAAAAGCCAAAAACTGTGTACTGCGTCAATCTCTCTATGTTCTGTGTAGCATGACAACCTTGTCAGTGTGACAATCCCTCTTAGCGTAACAAGTGTAACAATAGAGATAACATTTTCTTCAACATTTTAAGACTTAGCCATTTTGGCCTGTTTTCCTTACACTTTTCATATTTAACCGTTTCTCTTGAAATTTACTATTTTTAAACATTTCTTGTAAGCATCTCTCCTTCTCATGTCTCTTTTGACATAGTGAAGATGAATCCTGCTAGCACTTTAGCTATCCCCCTAAGTCTGGAGGTGGATCACCTTGTTCAACACATGGGGGACATTGAGTGACTGCTTAGCCCAGTGTGACCACAACGACAGTCTCTTAGACTACAACATCAATCGCCCGAACACAGGGCACATGATGAAGAGCAATACAGCTTTTTATGCATGAAGATCCAAGCAGACCTATCATTGGACCACTAGGAAGTGGAGGAAAAGCATAAATTTGAAATCATCCACCGGAATGGAAGGGAATTCCTTCCCACCCCTGATGCAGTCATACTGCTCACTAAAACCTTATAGTGGATCTTGGACCAACATATTTGAATGAGTTGGTCAAAAAAATGAGACATGACATCCCACTATGTTGAGCCCCTCCAAGATGGGTAGGAGGAGTTTGAATCCCATTCCTAAGGTGGTGGCCCACTATATGCCTCAGCCTCATAGTTTACCTCTGTGTTCCTTTCACACCAGTCACAGCCTTTCGTCTCGTTTGCAATGGCTATGATGCTTCCACAATCCAAAACTTTGCTTGTAATAGGTAGCTACCAAATGCTGTCAACACAACAGCATGTAGGCTCCTTAGCCTCCTTTCCCTCTATTATTCCTTTGTACTCTGTTCAATTTCCTAGCTAGTGTTTGTGGCACCCACGTTGCCATACGTTCATACTATGCTCACATTGCAGCCACAAATAAGCCCTGCTTCCATTATTCCTTCTATGATAGACCCACCACTAATAACAACTCCAACCTCAACTGTGTGGTGGGTGGCAATATCCTTCCCTATTGTTCAATTGTCCCAAATGCCACTATATATGCAGCTGCAACTATATCAAGCATCACACATGGCACAACCAACAACGGGGTTGTGGGTCGCTTCAATGGCATCACCAATGGTTGCCGCTTTGGTGGCACCACCTATAGGGCTAGTAGCCACTCTAGTAGTGCCACCTATAGGGTTGGTAGCTGTTTCGGCAACATGACCTACGGGGCTGTGGGTTGCTTCAATAGCCTCACCAATGGGATCTGCTCCAATGGCACCCCCAACAGGGCTGGTAGTAGCACCAACAACACCATCGATGATAATCGCATTGATGGCACCACCCATGATGCAACTAATGTAACCCTCTACAACACCCTTGAGTCTAGATTAAAAATTTTAGCTCATTCAAACCCTCACTGATGAAGTTAAGTAGCTTAAAGCCGCCGGCTCCAAAATAGTCCATGTAATGGACTTTTATCATGATGAACCTATTAGCCTCATTGTTCTTCCACTCACATTGCCCCCTAGAGTCCAGTTTCCCCAATTTACAAAATACAATGGAGAAGGTGACCTAAATGCTCACCTAGTCACATTTCATTTTGACTCTTTGTTACTGTAGCTATGGCCACACGTGATCAGTCGTGTTTGCACCATGTCTCTGACTGGTAAATCCTTGGATTAGTATAGAACATTTCCTTGTGCTTCTATTTCAACTCTAGAGGAGTTGCTAAGTCAGTTCGTAACTTGCTTCAAGTACAACTTGAAGCTGGAAGCCACGTTAGATCAACTCATGAATGTTAAGTAATAAGTGTTAGAACCTGTGTAGAAATTCATACAACATTGGAGTGCCTCTTTAAATGAGATTCATGAGTCCATTGTTAAAACTCACTTGCTGGCCATTTTTAAGGGCAATGTAAACAATTTCATTAAATCTAAGCTATATTATTTAGCTCTACGATCCCTTAGTCAAGCCTTTGCTCAAACAAAGAGCATACAGGATGCAGTAGAGGCCAACAAGGGCCCGACTTACATAGCTTATAAGAATGCACATACAAAGAAAGATAAGGAAAAGGGGAAGGTTGTGAACCACTATGGCCATTGTGGCTGATGAAACCAAGCCCAACAACAACAAATAGGCTACTAAAGGGCTTAAGGCCCCAACCACTACCAACAAAATGTCAAGCTCTAGCAACGTGGGAACTAACTAGCTTGTAGCATCAATGGCCACAACACAAGATTTGTTGAGGCCAAATTTTGAGTGTAAGGATTGCTCAAAATATACCCTATTGCCGATTAAGCCAGTGGAGCTTTTGGATCAATTGCTGAGTGATGGATGCGTTCAACATAAGCAAATAACAGAGAAGGCCTATAAATGTCATAAGAGGTACTGTGAGATCCTTTGAGACCCCTCTGTAGATATGCCCAATGAGCCTCCAGTGCCCAAAAATTTTAGGTTGGATTGATTCTGTAACTACCACTAGTTGTGTGGCCATGACACAGATTACTGTTTAGCACTGAAAGATGATATCCATCACATAGTCGATCAAGGTAAGCTGGTCCTTAACGAAAATAGTCCTATTCAGCTAGAGAACTAATCTATGAACATCTATAAGGACCCATTGAATTCTAGTAGTGCAGGATATACCATTAATGCTATCAATGTTGATGACAATGCAGAGTCAACACATGAGCCCTTTGTGGTTTGTGTGCCTTCCCGTGGTGTTGAAGCTTCGATGTCAACTAGGCCATAGGCCCCCTTTGTCATTAAGGTACCATCTTGGGCACTTACAACACCTTTCATGGTTAAGGACCCACAACATGTTGCAACAATAGCCTAAGAACCTTTTGTTATAAGGGTGGAAAAACATACAAACCCCCCATGTACCCAAAGTTTAGTGGTTGGAATTGCATCATAACCATCTTGCCTAAGAAAATTTGATGAGCACCTAGCTGACAAGATGATTAGGGAATGCACTACACTAGGCCCTCCTAAGCCCACCCCCTGTTGGTAGTTTGCATGATGCCACCATCTAAAGATAAGATGTAAATGCACTTACAACAAGCAACTACTGAAGCCTAGAAGCCTACCGCCCAATGAAAAACCAAGTCCTCTCTTCCTTGAAAAATTTGTCTCTTAGGGCGTGTGAAGGAAATAAGGACCACCAAAAAAGCATATGGTGGTCAAGATTTCCTAGACACACTTACACAAGTCAAACAAGCTTTAAAATAAAAGAAAAATACAACTTTAAGCTTGTACGATTTAATAATGACTTCTTTTGCACATCATGAGGTTTTGATCTGCATGTTGGCATCCATTCCTATTAAGGAAGATATGCTAGTAGAGGAAAGAGCCATTCATGCTATCATGCTTTCACCTACGACTAAAGAGCATGGTCAAACCTGTTAACTTTTCATGATGAAGCCATTAAAGGTAATCTAGAAAGGGGTCAAGTAACCAATGCCCCTATGTTCATAAGAATTCATGTAGGTCAATGATGGGGGTGCATGTCGATGATGGGGTTGCAACCAACATAATCACATTCCTTGTCATTGACAAGATGGGCTTGGTGAACCAAATTAGGTCAACAACAACCTCTTGTTTAAAATCCTTCAATGGGGCACATGTCGTGGTTAAGGGAATAGTCACTATTGATTTCGTGGTAGGGGATTGATTCCCCACTAATGTAGAATTCATTATGGGAGAGGAGATGCCTGGGTTTAATTCAATCTTAGGAAGATCTTAGTTAACCCAATTAAGGATCATCTCTTCACCAATCCACTAAGAGATCCACCTACCCTATGCAGGTGGAGAAGTGGGGATCTTTGGTGATGACGTAGCCCCTCGGGCTATCAACAATATAGACATTGAGCAAGGGTTGGAGATAGAAGTCACTGAAGATGCATCACTTGTTTGCAATAAAACCTAATTTTGTTCGGCAAGTGAACCAAGAAAAACTAATAATTTGCATGAAGAAACTATATGGGAAAATTTGCCTTTTTCAATGGTAGATGACAACCTAGAAGTGTGTCACCTTAAGTCTTCTAGGCTGTACACATCACCTAATCCACATCGGGTTAGCAAACATCTATATGATTAGGGTATGTCCCTAATTTACTCTTTCAGTTCTTTTTTCTTTAGTACTTTTGTTTGTATAGTTTTGATTTTGCATTATGTTCACTTTTCGTGTGAGTTATGTTTTGTTTAACTATCACATGACCCGGAATGACCTTAAACTATCACACGATCCACTAAGGCCTAAAACTAGCAATCTACTACTCCCTTTTATAGCTACTCATGGCCTAAGATGTTCTTAAACTATAGCATGGCCCGCAATGGCCTTAAACTACAACATGGCCTGAAATGACCTTAAACTAGCCATGGCCCGAAATGGCCTTAAACTACAGCATGGCCCGAAATGGCCATAAACTAGCCAATGCTTGAAATGACCTTAAACTATCACATAGGGCCCACAATGGGCTAATTACATCAACAAAAATCCCAAGCAAAAGAAATAAAATAACTATCATGATTTTTTATTAAATTGTAAATGAAATACATAGTCCAAGATTATGTCCACTTTCAAAGTTACAAAATTACCCAACAATGGGATTACATTTCAAAAATTTTAAAAAATTAGTGTATAGACTACTTCTCCTCTCCCTTGTCTTTATCTGCCGCTTCGCTAGGTCCTGCATCTTCATTTGGATCTTGTACAAACCAAAGACAAAACAATAAACCAATGAGTAAGTAGGATAACATATGAAGCTATTATGAAATAAATCGTAATAAAGTAAACTTAACCAACCTAAGATGGGCCCACATCCATGTCTGGCGGCATTCTGTTAAGGCCAGACTCTAAGCGTCGAAGGATTTCCTCCTCTGTCATATTTGCCTAGTCTTCCTCTCCTAAGTCAACTCTTGTTAGGATCTTCCCTTTCTTCATGGCTATCCATATAGATGACCTTAGAGAAAATGTAGCAGATGTGGCTTTCCTAGAAAGCATGGTCATTTCCCTCTCTAGGGACTCACTGACCACCAAGTTCTTTGTAAATCTATTATAAGCCTGGGTAGCACCGATTGCGTTAAGGAATAGTTCGTGACCTTGACATTTTACAAACTCATCTCTGTGTTTTTTGCGGTAGGTAGCACGTTCCATTTTGTATTGATGCTTGTGATTCTTTTGTGCTTGTCCCCATTCATACACCTTGGCGCTATAATCTTTTCAATCTTGGTTCTTTTGGATGAAGAGATTCATTTGTAGGCATTGCTTGATTATCTTGCATGTAGCTTCATTCTTGCCCCTCACAACTGACCAATATCTGGCATAACCAGTCACGACCATGTGCTAGCTACCGTTTGATTCATCATGGGCCATTAAAAATTTGTACCACGATTGTAAGTTCTTCAATCTAGTTGCCTAGCTTACTTTCTCTTTTTCGAGTTTTTGAACTTGCTTCCAGAGTTCCTCATTTACACACCTACACTCCCACAACGATCGTGTTGAGTGCAGCATGCATTTGCTTGCGTTGTCATATATATGATGAGGCACCTTTGCTACCTTAGGAGGGAGCTTAGGCACAACTTCAACTTTGACTTCCCCTCTTGGGTCTGATTTAAGTTGTGAGGCTATCACATTGAATAGAGGAAATGTTAGTTATAAGATAAAAACAAAACCACACAAAAAGAAAAAAAAACACAATGGCCCAAATATATCTATATCTTAGGATCTATTTGCTTTAGAAGATCGATCATATCATCCATTATGCCCTACATAAAAGCAAACTTATCTAGGGTTTCCACCCATAGTTGTAAGTGGAAAGTGGATGAAGATTTAGAGCATCTAGCAGAAGTATCACCTGCTGCATGATAAAGCATGTTAGCATTATGAAAAAAAAAGAAGGGGAAAACAAAAGGAGAAAAGAAAAGAGAAGAGGATGAGAGGAAAGAGTTAAAATAAGAGCATAATGTAAATGGCAGTGCAAAGCTCCTACCTAGCAAACCCTTAGCAGTGAGAGTGGGGGGATTAGCCATTTGCATGCCATCAAACAAACTATTAAACTTATTGTCCTCGAAATGCAGCCCCTCTTCTTCGAGCTGCCTTAGGAGTGCGACGACATCTTTGGTTGTCATATGTCCCTCAAGTTGTGGAACATTTTCTACAAAAGGCTCCTCTTCCACTAGGGCCTCCTCTTCTATGGTAGGGGCCTCTTCTTCTATGATAGGGGCCTCCTTTTCTATGGCAGGAGCATCCTCTTTGGTGGTAGGAACCTCCTCCTCTCCTATGACGCATAAGCTAGGGTTAGAGCACTTGTCTTAACATATATAGGTAAAAAAAAGAGAGGAAAGAAGCAATGAATATGCTAATTGAGACATACTCACCAACAAATTTAGACCACACATTATAGAGTTTGATGTGTAACCTCTTACCTCTTTTTTTAATTGTGTGTGAGGGTACCTCTGTGGGATGAGGCTTTTTGATTTGAAATTTTGATTTTACCATCTTAGCAATGAGATGTACACCCCTCACTGCATTGCCCATGTTGATGGGAGGAGCCTCTCCAAGGTTATCATGTGCGTGGTAGGACGGGCCTGCCTAGTTCTTGGTGTTCATTGAAAAAGACTTGCTAATGGCCTTCAGAGGTTCTTGTGACCAAGTTGTGTGGAATATATGATGGATCCATGGCTTGGATATTTGGGTGTAATCTTGCACCACCCATATCTTGTTTTCACAAACCACCAGAAATTCCACAAACCTACACATGCATGATATAAAAAATGCAAAGTGAACATGTGAACATGCCTCAAGTTTGCTACGTAGTTTGATCATCTCAGCCTATAAACCTTCTGCAAGATATCCGGTCTAGTTGTATTGCGTCCGCTCCTCCATTACATCCCTCATGATCCAAGCTTCCTCTACCCTAAGATGAGGTAAATGCATTGGGATACCACCAATTTGACTTTTTTCATGTAAATGCCCTTACAATCTTTATTGGTGCCCAGTCATTCTTCGATGTTCCCTTGGTGGTTTAGATCCTTGCTAGTTTTTTTTCCCATGGGTAAACCATTAGAGGGGACACCAAAGAGATCTGAAAAGAGATCATCAGTGATCTCAAAGACGACCCACACATTGTGAATTCATGTGGAAAAGCCGTCAGCACTTTTTGTAAAGGAGTCAACAAGGGTAATCATTTCCGTTGTCGGGATGCTTGGGTTCATAGCCAAAAAAAGGTTCATAAGCCTAGCCTCTTGACCATTTTGGGCAATTTTTTCTGGGGCCTCATGGCATAACCAACGTTATGAATTATCAACCTTGCCATATTTAAAGAGAAGGTTACCCTTAGTACATCCTGAGATGATCACTGTGACCTTCTTGGACTTGGTTGCTATTGTAGTAAACAAAAATAGAATCAGCCATGTAATGGAAAGGTAAAAAAATAAAAATGCATGAAAATAAACACATAATATAACTCACCTAGCATGAACAGCATGGGGAATGGTGGTACTTGGATTGATACTTCTTCCACAATGGGTATCCAGTAGGATGTCCACTCACCATCTAACCACCCGAGATCTTGGCACTTCGAGTAGGATTTGGAGTACTTGGTCGAGTAAGCTTTCATATCTGTCCCAAGTTGCTCTATGATGCCATCATGTATATTCTTAGTAAATGAAAACTCTCGTAGTGCTATCTAGGTTAGGGCTAACACCCCTTCTCTATCATGAAGCTCATCATTATCAATCAAGAATCTGGCAATAGATAAAATGACAATAAGCACTCTAAGTCATAAAGTAAATAAAAAAAAAGTTCCATCATCCCAATAAGACTTACCCTCTAGCGCAATATATGGTTCTAGATGGGTTTTGGAAGGCTATACCCACATGGAGAGTAATGAACAAAGTATTGTATTTATGGTAGCACTTAAACTCTGGCATTTTCTAGATCCAAGACAAGGGTCTTAAGCCTTTTGGTTGCTGACTCGAGCTCCCTGCCCCTTCACCCTTAGCAGGTCCATTCATCATGAACTTTAAAATTCCTTGGTTTGCCCCAAGCAATAATGTCTCAACTAAAACACTTGCTACTTCAACAAACAAGTGTGACCACATCATTATGCTGAAATGATGAAGTAGGAATTCCAAGAATTCCTATGCCTCCTCTCAAAACCAGACCACTTGGTCTCCTACTTGTGCATGTGGTGCAGGGACATTGGGCACAGGGGCACTTATACAACACAAGATCCCTACAAACTCAACCACAATGAGAATCGATTTCAGCATAACCCTGCATTATCACAATGAAAACGTCAATGCATAATAAGGGCAATGAAACAACAAAAATAGTGGACAAACTATGTAAAATTCTAAAATTTTTCTAAGTGTTAGTTACATTCCTATAGAGTGTAACAATTTTCTATGTGAAATTTTTCTAAGTGTTTGTCCTGTTCCCATGGAGCGTAACAACTATAGGATAAGTAGTCAAATGAAATTTTTCTAAGTGTTTGTCACACTTCCATGGAGCATGATATTTTGGGGACAGTTTGCAGAGTGAAAATTTTCCAACTGTACATACTTACATGCAGTGTAGCAACCATACATAATTAGGGAAAATTTGAAAAAATGTACAAAATCATAGTCATGCTCCTAGGGAGCGTAGCAACTGAAGAAGAAAAAAATTTTCAACTTTCTAGTTATATTGTTAGGGATGCCATGGCTTGAAGACCAACACGGGACACCTACGAAACCCTTGCCTCATTCCACCACGTGGAACACACAAGAAACCCCTGTTACGCAACATGGAATACAAAGTGTCAAAAAAATCTTTCCCACCTGCTACGCTCAACGGGACATGTAAAACCCCCATTCTGTACTGTTGTGCGAGACACAATAGAATCCTTGTCTCACCCTACTCTACCTAGCACCCATAGGTCTGTGATGAAACCCTTGCCTATTTCTAGAACCCAAAACGTCATTCAAACCCTTTGAAAAAAATGAAAACATGCAATCTATGATGCCCATGCCATTCTAGCTGTAGCGGAGGTAGTAGTACCCACAGTGTGGTGGCTGTAGTAGCCACAGCATCCATAGCGCGTTGGCCACGATGGATGCGTCAGCAATAATAGTCCCTGCTTAGGGTAGGTTGCCCCCAAAACCCCAAGGCACAAATGTGTAACAAGAAAAAAATGAAAAAATGATGAAGGTAGCATGATGACCTACTTGGCAAAGAGTGCCTCTTGACTCTCTTTAATGCATGCCCTAGGAAGACGTTGTAGGGTGCACTTGCCTTCATCCACATTGGCAAGGCCAAGGTATCTACACTCACTTCTATGTACCATTGTCTTGTTGTCGAGCTCTAGCTTGTTGGTTGTCATGCTTTGCATGTGCTATGCTTTGCTTTGGATTGCGCTATGCTCTGGTCTGTTAGCTTTGATGATGAAAATGACAGGTTTACCATGGGTAAACCCCTATTTATACCCTCTAGGGTCACATGACATGTCACTTTTCTGGGATCTCTCATGTCCCATGCATAATGCAGGATGCTATATGTCTCACGCGTAATGCAGAACGTCTCGTGTCCTACGCGTAATGCATAACATCCCATGTCCTGTGCAGCGTAACACACAGTTAAAAAAAATTTTCTAACTTTTTTGGCTTTTCACATTTTGAAATTTTTTTATTTTTTCTACTTGCCCAATGAACATTTAGTTTAGCACCACACTTCAAGCCTTTCAAATTTTCCTTAGCTTTACACTTTACGCATAGTCATGGTCCACTAAGACCTTAAACTAGCAATTTTGAGATATTTCATAGTTACTTTTTATAACATTATTTTCCTCATTTTATGCACTTTGCTTCATTTTGCTTTATTAGACATGTACCACTTAACATTTTTTTGGTTATTTTGTAGAATTTTTTGGGAAAATGAGCACATATGAGAATCTTTGTTTATCTTTAACCTTGACTAGACCCCATGGCAGACTTATGAGACACATGAACATAGAGCTTTTGGACTTTGAACCGCCTGCTTGTGATACCAATGTCGCATCCTTAGAAACATCACTAAACTAGCCAGAACATTTGGTCCAAGCTTTAGATTTAGAAGCTAGTCATGTAACTGAGGATTCACTCATAGAAATCCTTGTAACAACATGTAAAGGTGAGGTAAGAACATTGAATCTTAGCTCTTTAGTGGAGCCACAAATCTAGCAAAGTATCTCTAGAGTCCTTAATGACAATGTCAAGGTGTTCACATAGTCTTATGAAATTATGTCGGGTTTAGACCCATGCATAATACAACAACACAACATTATCTTAGATCCACGTGTTAAGCCAGCCAAACAAAAAGCTCATAAAATCAAGCTAGAAATTACATTAGTCGTCCGCGATGAAATCACTAAACTCTACCAAGCTAGGGTCATCTAGGAAATTGATTATGCAGATTGGGTATCAAACATAGTGGTTGTTCCTAAGAAAATTTGGGGCATATGCATTTGCATAGACTTCTGGGATTTAAACAAGGTAACCATTAAAGATGATTTTCCATTGCCTAGTATTGACTAACTTGTCAATACTATGGCCGGTCATGCCTTGTTATCCTTCATGGATGGGTTCTCGAGGTACAACCAAATTTGCATAAACCTAGAACACCAACTTACTACTACTTTCATGACCCCCTGGGGGACGTTTTGTTATACAATGATGCCCTTTGGACTAAAAAACGCTAGAGCAACATACCAACATGCGATGACCTAAATCTTTAGTGACTATTTTCTAGAATGGCTAAATGACTACGTTGATGATATATCGGTAAAGTCCAAGAGGGCTCATGACCACACAAATGACTTGAACCTTGTCCTTCAATGTTTTTGTAGGCATGACCTTTGCCTTAATCCCAAAAAGTGTGTCTTCGGTGTTAAAACCAGTTGCATGTTAGGCTTTGTAGTATCAAAAATAGGAATACATGTAGATCCCGATAAGGTTAAGGCTATTATCAACTTAGCACCACCAAAAAACCTTAAGGAGCTATGTGGATTGCAAGGTAGAATACAATTTATATGTAGATTTATTACGAGGTTGATTGATAAGTGACATCCAATACAACACCTACTGAAAAATGGAGTCAACTTCGAGTGGACAAATCAATGCCAAGAAGCATTCAACAACCTAAAAAAGAAGCTGGTTCATCTTCCAACCATCTATCCTCCACAAAGAGATAAGCCTTTCTACATCTACCTTGCAATCTTAGACATGTCCATTACTTCTCTACTTTGTCAAAAGAGAGATGATGGTTCTGAGATTCCTGTTTACTACTTAAGTCATGCACTAATAGCGTAGGAGGAAAAATACAACGATGTGGAGAAAAACTATCTTGCGTTAGTTTTTGTGCTTAAAAAATGAAGATACTACCTCTTCTGTAGTTAGGTCAACATCATTTGCAAGAGTAACATACTAAGGGCCATTACAACCAACATATATGAAAGTAGCAGAATAGCCAGATTAAAAGCAATAACCACAGAGTTTGACCTGCATTACATAGTGCAGTCCTCCAAAAAGGGTCAAGTAGTAGCCACATAACTCATGGCTTCACCTATAGATGATCAAGCAGCAATAGATCTAGAATTCCCAGATGAGCATGTTAGCAGTATAAGCCTAGTACCTATAGATTTCGAAGCCATTTTACAATTTGATGATGCTTCAACCACACAAGGTGGTAGTGCTGCTGCTATTATCACATTTCCCTCTAGAGAGATCTGACCTTTTGTGTACCACTTTGCATTTCTTTGTATAAACAATGTAGCAGAATATGAATGTCTCCTTAGAGGTATTTTAGTAGCTCAAGAGTTAGGTATTTGAAATATAGCAATTTAAGGCAATTCATAGTTGGCTATTAACCAAGTCACAAAGATTTACACCTATAAAGCACAACACCTACAACCTTACTGTGATTTGGCAAAGCACTTACTAAAATAATTTGCAACCATAGATGTCCAACATGTCCCTCATAATGAAAATGCCATTGCTGACGCATTGGGCATCTTAGCCGTAAGTGTATTGATGAATATGTTCTCTACTTTGCCTGCTTCCAGAATGAATTACACTAAACCTATAATCCACACGACAAGTATTACATCCATAAGTACACTTCATGCCCAGGAATGGTACGATGACATCAAAGCATACCTCCAACAGGGGGAACCCCCACAAAACTTAACACCTGCCCAAAAGGACACAGTGTGAAAATGATCATGGTAGTATGTCCTCATAGGTGATAGTACCTTATGTCATTGATCTTATGACGGGATACTGTTAACTTGCATTAGCAACAGTGAAGCAAAAAATATTGTTGACCAAGTTCATGAGGGACTATGTGGATGGCATATAGCTCCCAGGGCAATGGCAGCAAAAATTAGACATCTAGGCTACTATTGGCCTTATATGAAGTGCGATTGCAGCTCCAAGGTCAGGGCATGTGACATGTGTCAGCGACATGGGAATCTAATACATGTGTCACTGACTGAACTACATACTACACAAATCACATGGCCATTTCAATGTTGGGGGTTGGACATCATAGGACTTATAATGCCTAAGTCTTCCATAGGACACAACTTCATTATTACCGCAACTGAGTATTTCACGAGGTGGGTAGAAGCTATCCCGGGAAGACAACATCTCAACAGGTTTGCAAATTTATTCTTGACAATATAGTGACCTGATTCGGTCTCCCCATGACTATAGTCACAGATAATGGACCACAATTTAGTAGCATAGAAACCAAAGCCTTTTGTGAAAACCTCAGCATTAAAAACTCCTTTTTGTCACCGTACTACCCTCAGGCAAATGGCCAAGCAGAGGCTACAAATAAGGGCATTGTCAACCTCTTGAAGAAGGCAATTAACAATAGCAAGGGATGATGGCATGAAAAACTCATCTACGCACTTTGGACCTACTGCACAACATGTAGAACTGCAACAGGTAAAACACCATATAGTCTTGTATATGGATTTGAAGTAGTGTTGCCTCTTGAATTGCAGGTTCCATCACTGTACATGATCCTCTCAAACTTTATGGATGAGCTTAGAATAATGAGTCCAGAACCATTGATCTCAATTCTATGGAAGAAGAGTGCATCCAAATGCTTGATCACATTAAGTGGTACCAAAAGAAGCAATGGTAGAAGAATCACCACAATCTATACCAACGCCCAATCAAGAAAGGGGACTTGGTCCTCAAAGCCATTTGTGAGCCCGCAAACAAGTTCTTAGCCAATTGGGAAGGGCCTTTCTTAGTTAAGAAGGCGTAGGAAAATGGAGCCTTCAAGCTTGCTGATTTAGACGATAATGAGTTCACCAATCATATCAACCAATTGTACATGATGCCATATTATACCTAACATGTAGTATCGCATCAACAATAAAGCAAGGTAAGCAGAACATCCACTATGATGTTAAACTCACACAGAATGTTTACTATGGTGTTAAACTAGCACAGACTATCCACTATGACATTAAATTAGCACAAAATGTCCTTGGGCTATGACATTAAACTAGCACATTGCGGTTCGCTTGGACCTTAAACTGGGACCACAGTCTACTGGGACCTTAAACTAGCACAACTAGTGGTCTACCAAGACATAAAACTAGGTTTGTGATTCAGCATTGACAGTCCAACATACATGATCCTACAAAAAAGCAAGCTAGAATAATTCCAAGCTTACTGCCGATGCCTTTTGGGTAGGATGGGGTGGGGCGTTGTAGTTCTAGAATGAAGTTCATGTGATCAAGGAAAAATCCTCTGGGACATTTGCAACGTTGTCATCCTTGGCATCTTGCTAATTTTTTAGAGATGTCGTTTGACATCTTGCTGACCTTTCGGAGCTACTGCCACCATTTCCAATCATCTTGGTCATAGCTCTCGTTATCAGAAACTCCTGCTGGAGTCCTAGTAGTATTATGGCCCAACCACAGTGTTACCATCCTCCAACCCTCACCATTATCAGAGTTTAG
Organism: Gnetum montanum; assembly: GCA_015680685.1. Classification (NCBI taxonomy): domain Eukaryota; kingdom Viridiplantae; phylum Streptophyta; class Gnetopsida; order Gnetales; family Gnetaceae; genus Gnetum; species Gnetum montanum. Next base: position 512,941 of record MNCI01033969.1, on the reverse strand, counting down.
GAGAGCATTCAGTAGCATGGCTCTTCACCCTACAACTGAATTTCCTAGCTGCTGCCTTTGGTAAGAATGCCTGAGCACCTACATCACCATTGCTTCTAGCCTCATGAGTGCTCACTTCCGGTGTGGCTGTTGAAGCTTTCCAGCCTACCATCACTGACGCCTACACTGGCCTTCTTGCTTTGGACATTGCATGCACTTGATGTAGCACTCACAACCCTTGCAATGTCCTAGGTGGACAGGATTTCACTCTCATCTTACATAGTGGTTTTTTTTCTTATTTACCTTGTGTTGCATTTGTAGGATGAAGCTTGAGTAGCATTGTTCAAGGATGCATTTCACTGCGATGGCAAGACACTACATTGTTTTGATGTATCTGCTTAAGCTTGCCTAGCTACTTGATAGTGCATGTCTCTAATATCCCCTCACCTAACTTAACCTCTGCCTCTTGATCTTACAATCTTCCTCATCCCTTGTAAGCTTCTCTAATGCACATGCAATGTTTCTTGTAGTCAGTTATAGAACTAGTGATAGATATAACGCAACTCGTCCCATAGTGAGTCTTTGTGGGTTGGTCAAAGCCCTGAATGGATGTAACACAACTCATTTTGAGGAGGAAACACTTGTTCTACAAATACGACATGGTTTCCTCTAAGCAAGTTTGCTCAAAAAAAATAAAAATAAAAATAAAAATGTGTGTGAAAAAAAGCACATAAACAAGAGAGAGAGAGAGAGAGAGAGAGAGAAAAGACACAAAAAAAAAGAAGAGAGAGAAAGAAAAAGAGGAAATGGGACAATTCAAGTGCCCAAGCCAAAAAGCATAGTTACTATTTTGCAATTGCACTAGCCTTGGATCAACCATCTTCTAAGTGCTTCGATGAGAGGTTGAAATCCAAAGGGTAGGGCACCTCTACATGTTGACTCCCTCACAAGCACTCCCATGAGAGATCACGTTATGGCAAGAAGCCGTCATCACATGACATCCTACAGTTACCCTTTCCATCCCTTGACATATTTCCCTAAATTCTTTCCCATATCACTTCATTTTCTTAGCACTCTCAAGCATAGCAAAGCCCAGTCCAAGCAAGCACTAATGAACGGTGTTGGTGTTGTGTTCATCATGGTGTTTCATATTCTTTGTTGACATCTCTTGGGTCAATCCTCTAGATGTTGACAAAGAGGGGCTAGTGAAACACCATTAGTTTCAGGCTCCTATGACTCGACAACAGAATTGTCTAAGTGTCAAAACTTAGGCAAAATTTTTCTAAGTTTGGTGTTACACTGCACAACGTAGACAACGTAGCACACTGGAAATCCTAATGTTTGCAAAATGTTTTTAAGTCTGCCTACTACGCTCCCTAGCACAGCCAGCGTAGCACATGTTTCCAAGGCCAGTTTGCACAAATGTCAAGCCAAAAGTGGTCAAAAGGGCATTGAGGATGAACCAAACAATTTGAAAAATTTTCCATCTCTCAGGCTATTAAGCTTGCTATGCTCTTCAGCTTGCCCAGCTTGACACATGTCCTGGTTGCTAGTTCACCCAAGTGCTAGGCTAGGAGTTGTCAAAGGTGCTCAACATGGAAAAAATAGTTTGGAAAATTTTCTATCTTTTGGGTCTATTATGCTCTATTATGCTACATAGCATAGACAACATAGCACAAGTTTAGGAGCTCAAATTTTTCTAAGTGTTGGACCAGAAGTCTATCAAGCTATCTAGACATGGAAAGTGCATTTGACAATTTTTTGACTTTCGAGGTTGCTTGTCCTACTTCACCCTCAGAGCATAGTCAGGATGTCATGAATAAATATTGTGAATTTGGCAAAATTAATCCACAAATTGTTGCTACGCTCTACTACTTTGCATAGCGTAGTAGAGCATGATAGGTTTTCAAGGACAATATTTTTCTAAATATAAAATGAAGATGTATGAAGCTATTCTGACATGGAAAATGCATTTTCTGATTGCTGAAGTCACCTATCTAGCTACATTCCAGGGTGGCAGTTTTAGTTTTGGCAAAATTCATCAAAATAAGAGTGCTACACTCTTCTATGATGCACAACATAGACAACGTAGCAGGCTAAAAAATTGCAAAAATTTTCTAAGTGTTTATGTTACACTTCGTTATGCTGTGTAGCATAGACAGTGTAACACTTAGAAAATGCTATCGAATGCCTCCAGAAGCTCATAGAACTCAGCATCGACCTTAATTTTAGCTTCAAAATCCCTTTGGTAGCCAAGATTAGTAGCTTGGCTTTTTTTTTTTGCATCCCTTATCGCTCCCCAAAATTGTCCTTATGCTTGATCCTACTTGAAAAAAGGGGAAGACATAGTCCCGGAGCATAAGCTTCCAATTGCATTTTTTTGGTATTGATTGTAGGTACATGGTAGTACTTTAGATTTTGGTACATGCAATTCAAGTAGTATGTTCATAGTTTGATGGATTTTTAGTTCTTGTTCCTATGCTGTAGAGCATAGCACCATTGAGCTTGACACTTAGAACTTGACACTTTTAGCATAGCATGCTAGTGTGATGTGCTCACATTCGTGCTACATGGGACCTAGGACACATGGCACTTAGTCCACATCTCCCATTAACCCTATCCCTATAAATACTCCAGTAATCAGCATTCTAAGGGTTGGCCTTTGGCAATTGGCTTTTGCAAAAGATTAGTGAGCAAAAGGTTGATGATTGGCAAATCTCAGAATTAGAGCACTCCTAACACCTGCCTCACCCCTGCACTTAAGCGTGATACCTGGTTGAGCACTGCCCCTACACCCACGCTATGTGAGAATGGCCAACCCAGCAAGTTCTGGGCCCCCCCCCCTTTTGCATCTGTCAACACTATGTCCTCAAAGTTCCAGGGACTATGACCATACTGCCTCATCACCCTGCTATGCCTGTTTGACACTGCATACCAATTTCACACACCATTTAATCAAAAGTCACATTCCCCAATCTTGGGCCAGTGCATTTTCTTACTTAAACTCTCATTTCATTTTTCTACAACATGTATTTCAAATTGTTAGCATAATTACTTAATTCTATTGTTAATACACATTAATACACTCATGTTGATACACTCCTGTTGTTATGCATGCATGCTCCTACTTGTTCCAACTCTTGCGTGTGATGCTTTCAAAAATTTGTTTGCAAATGGTTATGTACACCATGTAAGTCCCTGTCTGATTGACTAGACTGTTCAGGGCACCCCGTTTCCATTTTCTCCAGCACAGCGCTCTCACACACTTGGGGTTAGGCTATATGCCCGACAACCTCTCGGTGTTCTAGCCATCGACATTTTCGGACACTACAATAAAGAAGTTTATTAGTTCCATTTAAAGAATTGATAAGTAAGGGTTATAGGAGATGTGTGATCTCTATAGCATAGGATCTAGTTTCTTAAATAAGAACCAAGATCCTAGTTGTATCATATGTAGCATAGTCCAATTTCATAAAGATGAAAAGAAGGCCATTTGAAAGGTTATGATGGAAAAGAAAAGTAAGACTTACAAAGAAGTATTTAGTAATCTAACAAGGTAAGATAAGAGTTGAAACGCCCCAAAGAAAATTCATGTTGTAGCCTATAATTAAAATTATTTATAATTGGGTGGAAAATAATGGCAAATGCAATTGCCTTATTTTTCCAAAATCTATCATTGTAACCTTTATCTTTGGGATTTAAAGCAGTATTTTTAATGTAAAATGTTAGATTTGTAGTTCATATGTTGTAGATCTCACATATCCCAACTTATGGAGGCTAGAAAATGCTTCATAAGCTATGAATGCCTCATCTTCTAGGTAGGAAAAGCTATAGATATCCTGTACCTAGGCTAGGGAAGGTTGAAAATGCTTTGTAGGGTACCAAATTTGGCACTTCTAAGCTGATACGTTGGCCATTGTAGTTTTATATGTTGACCAATCTATAAGACAACGTATAAAATCTCAGTGTTGATTTTTTAGGATGGGCCTCCCTACTCCCTACACTAGACAGTGTAGGGAGGTAGTGTAAAAGGCATACAATTATTTAAATTTACTAAATACGCTACCATGAGATGCCTTGTACCCACTAGAAATTTGCAACAATATGTCAGCAATCATGGTAGAAATTTACAACAACAAATTAGGACATTAATAACATGTTTAAATCAAAGACTACTTCATTGAAGGAACTATTTTGGATGATCTTGCAATTCACTGACCTTAAGACTTTTGGAAGCAAAGAGATCTAAAAGTCCAAGGTCATCTTAAAGGACAAATTACTAGAGATACCATGAACTAGTTGTAGATAAAATAAGTGAACTTCGGGAGGACTGCAGAACACACATTGCCCACCCCAAGGCCAAACTTTTATCATCATTTTGCAAGAAACAACAGAACAATTGCAGCTTCAAATATTGTACTCTTTGAACTTGTATTTTTTTCATGAATTAATATAGATTTTGTAGTGTTTTGGCATACATCCTAGCTTATTTTCTGTAACTTTATTTTTGTCTTGGCTTTTCTTACTACACATATTACCATTCATGTTCATTGTTTTCAATCTAGTAATAGATTTCTAAGTCCTTGGGTGATCAACAATATTGTCTAGGGTACTTTAGATCCTTTTCTTGAGGCATGTGGATCCAAAGTTAAATTATTTCATCCTAAGATTTTTAGCCTTCCAGCGTCGAATTTTTTAGGTGTTACAATTTTTGACACTAGAAGGAGGGCCTCTGCTTAAATTTTTGATCATAAGCCAGGTATTTGATAGTGTATTTGTAGTTTTGCTCCTATTTCTCTTACATAAGCCAGCTTAATCATTAGCATATTTACACGTTAGCTTAATCATTAACATATATATATGCTAGCTTAATCGTTAACATATTTATATGCTAGCTTAATTTTTAGTATATTTATAGGCTATTTTAATTGTTAGCATATTTATACACTAGCTTAATTATTAGCATATGTGTAGTTTTCTATCTATTTCCTTGATTTAAGCTGGTTTAATTACTAGTTTTGTAGTTTTAGCCTATACATGTTAGCTCCTACATTAACAAATTTGTAGTTCACTTGCCCATTTCCCCTTCATAAGGTAGCTTATTTGAAGCTAGCCTAATTACACTAAACAAATTTACTGAATTTTTTTTTATCTTTTTCCACTACAATTTCAACTTATACAACGTGATTGTTATAGTTCCATTTTATACGCTAATGTAGTTCTAGCTTATATGTTGAGGTTGTTGTAGTTACGAAAGTTGAAGTTTTATAAGCTAAATCTGTTTATGCTGAAGGTTTTAATCTTCATTAAAATGTTAGTAGCTTAGTCCAAAGCTCACCTAACATGTTAGCCTCACATGGTTTATGCCTTTTTAATATTCAACGATCTTACCACATAGCATTACACACATGACCCCTAGCCAAGAAGTTGTTTGCATATACAATTGTAAGGATTTGGTGGTTGTAGAGCGTAGAAAATCTCTTAGAAGACTTGGCCTAGATGCCTTCTACTCAAATATAGATGAATAATACTACAACTTTATCTTTGCCAAGATTCAAGCAAGCCGTCTCATCTCATGTGTGAAATCTAAATCCAAGCATGAGTTTGAGAGAATTCACCAAAATAGGAAGTACATCCCTTCCCCCTATGACCAGATAAAGCTGATAAAGTTTCATACATGCATGTTAGTCCAACTTGTGAATATAGATGAGTTGAGTCAGGAAGTTAAGTTAGCACATAGCCAAGAAGAACATGATGAGTTCAAGGTAGAGTAGGAGCTAGACACATTTATCAAATACCTCTTCTAATAGGATGCTCCCCAAATAATCATTTTTAGCTGTGTACCCCCACTATCCTCTGTAGGATGGGTACCTTAGTCTCCTCCTGCATATCTCATCATTTTTGGGCCAGAACCTATCATTGGTATGCACCAAGCGTACCCTATTTCCAAATTTTCCTTACTATTCTCATCAATGCTATTTTCCACTTGAACTTGTTTCATGCACCTAGCCTTAGTGATGTCTACCTTGCCATCTCCTTTCATCATATTATTGGGATCCTCTTCAGGATCCCAAACAACACAAGCCTCTTACACTCCTTTCATCCCCTTCATACGAGAAGTTCCAACGTAAACATCATTTTCATTATTTAATCCTCCTATGAAGGTAGTCACACAACCACTTACATCTATATTAATGCCAATCACATAGCCTTAAGCTACTTCACTCCATCCTCAACCATCAGTTCAAACACTGTGGCCTATAGGGATGTCCCAAGGCTTGTATCAAGCCTTTCAAATGATCCAAGACCCCATTGAAGAGCTGCAAAAGCTCAAAGATAGTATAACTTAAATAGTCAAGGTTATAGATTTCTACTAAGATGATTCCATAAGCCCTATTGTGCCTCAAATAACCTCACCTATGCACATGCCTATACTAAAATTCACCAAATACAATGGTAAAAGGGATCCCAATGCACATCTAGTCATCCTTCGGTTTGAGTGCCTCTTTTTGCAAGCTTGGCCACATACAATATTATGCATTTTTCTTATGTCCCTCAAGGGAAAGGCTCTAGATTGGTATCAGGTCTTGCCTAAAGGTTTCATCTCTTTCCTTGAGGACTTAATAAACTAATTTTTCAACCACTTCAGATACAACTTGAAGCCAGATGTCACATTAGATCAACTTATGAAGGTGAGGAAGGGGCCAATTCAACCAGTCAAAAGATTCATTTGAGATGAAATTCAATGCTCAATGAGATTCCATAGCCTATCTCTAAAACTCACTTCTTGACCATCTTTAAGGGAGCAGTAAAGGACTTCATTAAGTCAAAGCTCTACTACTTATAGCTCTAATCACTGAGCCAAGCCTTTTTGCAAACTAAGAACATTGAGGAGGTAGTTGAGGCAAGTAATGACCTAGCCTATGTGGCTTATAAGAATCAACATACAGGGAGATATAGGGATAAAACTAGGCAAGAATAGACAACTGTGGCTACAATATCCAAGGATACAAAACAAGCAGAAAGGTGGAGATCATTACCACACAACACATCTTTTGATCCATCACAACCATTCACCTCATATACCTCGAATCAACCATGATCAAACTTTGGGCAAAAGGATAGATTAAAGTACACCAAGTTACCTATGAAGCCCTCTATGATTTTAGAATAGGTACTTAAATATAATTGAATACAACATTAGTAATTGTTTGAGGAAGCTTCTAAGAGGCATGATCAATTTTGTGACATAGTTAGAGATCCAATGATAGTAACCAAAGATGATATGAGACTACCAAAGTACTTCAGACTAGATAGGTTTTACCATTATCATCAAATGGCTAGCCATAACACTAATTTTGCCTAGAATTAAAAGATGATATCCAAAAGATGATTGACTATAGGGAGTTGGTGTTGAATGACTCCTACTCTCCAAACACCAATAACAACTCTTACATTGTAGCCTTGTTCACAATAAACAAATGGTCTAATCCGCATAGGAAACTATTTATTATCAAGGTACCACCCTAATCTTAGAACACAAATCCTAGAGAACCCTTCATCATTAGGGTACCACCACCTTTGACTCCTAAGAAGCCTTTCATCATATGTGTCCTCCCTTTAGTGGCAACAACATCACAACTTACAATAAGGGAACCATTCATTATTAAGGTTCCTCCACCTTCAACAAGAAAAATCATAACAACCTATGATCAAAGCCCACCTATAGTGGCCAACAACTCAATGGTTAACAAGAGATCATCACCGCAATGAGAACAAAAACAACCTATTGCCAAGCTAACAATTAAGCCCACTGAAGATAACCAACAACAAAAGGCTTCCAAACAAGTTAAACCACTTAGACCTACACCAAAATTAGCTACAACCATGGGCAAGGGGTCCAAGGCCTTTGTGCTGAAACATGAGCCAAAAATCCTAGGAAGGATGGAGGAAATTAAAACCACGAAGGCTGAAAGATCACATGCTAAGGGAAAGAATTTCCTTGTAATAATGAAACAAGCCAAATAGTCCCTTAAATAAAAGAACATGTCATTGAAATTTTACAACCTAATCATGAACTCTCCTGATCATGGGAATGCACTAGCTTAGATGTTAACTTCTATTTCTGTGAGTGGAGACATGCCCATCAACAAAGACTCAATCCACTTTTTCATTGAGCAAGCTTCACTTAGGGAAAACAGGCATTAATTGATGCTCAATTTTTGTAACAGTGAGGTGAAGATTGACTCTCAAAATGGGGAAGTGCTATTTGCTCCTCTCCTCATTACTATACATGTTGGCAAGTACAAGGTTCATTGTGTTCATGTGGATGATGGGATGACAACTAATGTAATGCCATACATTGTGTTGAGAAACTAGGCTTAATTGAAAACATTCAAGAAACCACTACCTCATTACTCAAGTCATTTAATGGATCATGAGAAGTGGTGCAAGGTTTTCTTTCCTTGGATTTTGTAGCCAAAGAACAATTTTCCATGTCTACCAACTTCCTAGTGGTTGAAGAGACACCTGGCTTCAACTTGATTCTAAGAAGACCATGATTGGCTAAGCTTTGAATGGTCTTATTTTTCATACATTAGGAGATCCACTTACCATACAAGGGAGGTAAAATTGTCATTTGTGAGGTTAACTATGTCAACATTGACCAGGGTTTGGAGGTTGAGTTTCAAGAGGAAACTCCTGATACTCAGACAGGGGCCAATAATAAGAATAACAATGATGCTAGCAACACCAACTCTATGACATGGGATGGCCAACAAAAATCCCTACAACTTGCCATGTTCATTAAAAGAAATGATAAGCATGGGATTGTGTAGAAAGGATTCTTTGATCTATCAAAGATCAAACCACAAGTTCATAGTAAATGTATTATTCCAGTTTTTTCAATGGTCATTTGTTCACATTCACAACCTTGTATCATGTCTCATTGCTTATGTTATCCTTATATGCTCTTTCAANTCGTATGGTGGAGTGTAGGGGTACCTCGCCACTCATCAAAGAGCATCTCATACTTGCTAGATAGTTGTGGTCACAACCTACCAAGACCTAAAAATGGCAACATGTAGCCCACCAAGGCCTAAAATAGGCAAAAAATGACCTACCAAGGCTTAAAACTGGCAACACATTGCCTGCCAAGGCCTAAAACTAGCAACACATGGCCCACCAATGCCTAAAACTAGCAACACATGGCTGACTAAGGCCTAAAACTAACAACATTATAGCTCACCAAGCTAAAAACTAGCAACATCATAGCTTTCTAAGGCCTAAAATTGGCAACATCATGACTTGCTAAATCCTAAAATTGGTGAAAATGATGACTTCTTTCTTTCGCCCCTATACCAACAATGTAGCGAGTCTTCTTGATAGCATCATTTACAAGTTTTACTTATATGTGTATCCCTAGCTTTACAATTATCATTACATCATATTTTATTTATTAGTTTCATTGTATAACCCTATTACATTTACCATTTATGTTTACATAAACATATAAAACATAGAAAAATACAGAACATGATGAAAATAATTAAAAATCTATAGTAGAATTTCCATACCAACAGTCATGATCACACAATGTAATGAAATAATAACAAAAGCATAACATTGTTACAATGTCATAAGATAACAAAAAATAATAACTAATATAGTTTCCAAGGATATGATAGCCAAAATAATAAATAACAAAGTATAAAGAGTCCAACAGTGGATAAAATTAAGCCACGGAAGGAGGGCATCATTCCTAACACTGTCTCTTCTCTAATTCTTAATGCAACCCCTCAATTATTGTTTAGATGCATACACCAAGACCCCTATTGTAAGGCATGCTAAATAAAAGGCATTATATTTTACTTTATTTCATATACCATGGGTAGTGTAAATGCCAATGATTTTAGATGAAATGAGGTTATTATGCTTTAAATTGAAGTTCTATTATCAATCTCAATGCTCAAACAAAGCTCCAAAAAAATAAAGAAATCCAACAAGCAGATTTTGCTATATCAAATTATTAAAATCAATATTGAATATAGTGTTTTGGAGCCTCCTCTCAAGTGCTAGATCTTTGTTAATGTATTGCCTATACTCATCAAGTGTAGTTGCTCCAATGCACTGTAACTTCCCATGTGCCAAAGTAGGCTTTAGAATGTTCGCTACATTAATTGCTCCTTCTACTAGTGTTTGTTGGTCTTTGGAAACACGAAGGCTTAGATACATCTAAATAAAATCAGTGATAATAGAGTGAACTAATCATAAATGTGTGTTAACTGTTATGAACGTTGAAATGGTTTGGTTTGTGTGTGAAATTGTAATTGGCTATTATAATAGAAATTTAGTTAACCTTGTTGAATATTGTGAGTTATTAAGGGTTCCTATTTTGTCAAATCACTTAGTCTATATAGTACCTATAGTAGGTTGCTTGAAACAAATAAAATTTCACCAAAATGGTTATGCACAATTTTGCAAAAATCTACTCTTAGTTTTCCTTAGAGAGAAAGATCCGTAAGAAAAATAGAAATAGAGCGAGATTTAATGGATTCTAAAAGAGAAGAAGAAAGAAAGGAAAATTTTTGTGAAATCTTAAACATTTAAGCGAGATAAATCGAACATGAGGAGACACTTTGAAATAAAGCAATTCCAGTTTAATCTAAAGTGTTAAAAACTGTCCAAACCCGTTGAGCTCAACAAGCAATTTCATAAAAGACACTTTTATTAAACTACCAAAATGCTTTGTAAATGACAAATTATTTGGCTAGTTAAATAGTTGTTAAGAATTACATATAATAGAGCTATTAGAAAATATTTAACAATTTCGAGATTGAAACATTAAGGAAAGGACTTTAAAAATTGAAGCTATTTCAAGTAAGCTCAAACTATCAAAGATTTTCTGGACCCTCTAGACTCAAATAGGCAATTTCATAAAGACATTATTATTAAATTGCCCAAGATGCTTTTCAAAAGGCAACATAAGCTCTTATATGGCAACTAAATAGAAGTCTAGAATTGCACAACAATAGAGCTATAAGATCAATAAGAAAATTTCAAAATTAAATGCCAAGCACAATACTATCTAAACCATCAGCTAAGCAACTAAGACAAAATGAGAAGAAAAAAACTCACAAGATTTAAACAAAGCAGTCGAATTGATGGTGTAATTAGCAAGCCATTCTTACAAGTAATCTTTAATAATTCTTCATGATCTTCTCCCCCTCTTCCTATTTACCCTTGAAGCTCTTTTTATAGTGGCTTGGTGGTAGTTACAATCATCAAGAGAGATCAAGGTTAGTTACAAACACTATAGGAGTTAGTGATAACTACCATAGAGATTAAAAAGGTATAGTCGCAAAGTGTCAATAGTTACAACATCATAGGAAATTAAGGTTAGTTACAAATATCATGGGAAATTAAGGTTAGTTACAAATATCATGTAGTTAGTTATAACTACCATAGATATTAAAAGTTATAATTGATAAGTGTCANAATTTCTAAACAGTTAACATACATGATACAAGGCTAAGACTGCAAATATTGCCTCAACAGCTCCTGCTGCACCAAGCAGATGCCCTGTTGCTCCCTGACCATCGTGTACTTTCAGAACATTAGAGATATGAGCAAAATATTGTTCCAAGACTGTAACAAACAAATAAACAAAAGATCATCAAAAAATGGAAACAATTACTGTTACCTTTGTTGAGGATATGGCAAGGTTTCCAGACAAAGCATGTTTACCAAAAACAACTTTTATTGCTCTTGCTTCAACACAATCACCTATTAGTATTCATGTGTCATGTGCATTTATGTAATCTACTTGGTCTGGAGCAAGCCTGCATATTGAATAACCCTCTTCATTGCTAATGATACGTCAGAACCATCACTCTGAGGCCGTGTTATATAATGCGCATTGCCAGACATTCCATATCCCCGAATCTCAGAATATATCTTTGCATTCCATTTCTTTGCATGTTCTAGTTCCTCCAAAATCATGATGCCAGCACCTTCGCCAATTACAAATCCATCTCGATTTTGATCAAATGGGCGTGATGATAATTGGGGAGAAGAGTTGAACTGTGTACTTAGTGCTCTTGCCCTACAGAATCCAGCAATTGAAAGTGCATCAATACTCGATTTTTCGTTCGTCCAGCTACCATAACATCTGCTGCATCACCAAATCAAATTATCCTGAAAGCATCCCTAATGGAATGTGCACCAGTGGCACAAGCAGTTACTACTGCATGGTTGGGCCCCTTGAAACCATACTTGATGCTTACATTGCCTGCAGCCATGTTAATAAGTATCCGTGGAATGAAGAAATGACTTAGACGACGGAATCACTGTTCTGAAATCAGATTTGCTGCTTCCACGATGTCACAGATGCTTGCAATGCCACCGCCTATGGCAACACCCATTCTGTGTTTTTCATGTGTATCTTCTGGAAACCATTTTGCGTCATTCAAAGCTTCCTCACTTTGAAGTTTGAAGAGGCAACGCAATTTTTCGATAATCCTCCACATCATCGAAGAGCACCACCTTTTCTTTTATCCCAAGTTGATCATTACATATTGTAGCTCGGCAGCATATATGAAATCATTCTAATCCTTGTAAATTCTTTTCTGCTTCCTCCAGCCTGGTGTACCTTTTGTCTCTGGAGCGAATGCGTTCTGCCGTAGAATACCTGGAGCAATCTGGGAGTCCCCGCGAGTTCAAAGGTATGGGCGTTCGCTTTACTGATTTTTGCCTGGAGCACTGGCAGCTGGCAGGATAGGGACAAAGTCTTAGCCGCATCAGGATTCGCCTGCGATCAAATCAGGGGAGCTTCTCGCAAAAAAAAAAAGAAAAAAGAAAAACTAGATATTATTACTTATCCTTGCGAAACGTTGAAGAGAAACTTAGAATTTCTGAAAGATTTTGCTGGCATATCTCCAGATTGTGGAATAGGGTTTCCTTTTTGCTTACTGACCTGTATCTGGTGGTTGGACAACCAAATTATGTGGAAGTTTCTCTTGGAATAATGGATGCTGTCAAGTTTATGGAATGGCCATTCTTTTTGAAGAACATTATCTCTATCATGGGGCAAAATTATTTTGTCACAATTGACCCTACGTTCATTGCCATTCAAACTAACAAATCAGTCATTTCTCTTGAATGAGAAACATAAACAGGCCTTTTATTCTTTAAACACCTTGCTTGAGCAGGAGAACTGCACATTCCATATAATTATTCTTTGTAGCAAAATCCAAAGAGGTTTCTTAGGATGCTGAAAGTATGTTTATAACATCTTGTTGGTAACCGTTCCACAGGAGACACGGCTCAGATCCTAATATTATCAAACTCTCGGACTTATCAATTAGAGTTTGCCATGGAAAAATTTGCAGAGTCTGCCCATAAAGTATTACCAAAATGACACCACAGTTATCTTTATTGACAGGATCATAAGCCTATCCACTTTTCAGAACAATAGTTTCATGCATAGAATATACTTTGGAGGCTACTCAACATGAATTTATAGCTGAAGTACTGGAAAATTACTGTAGAAAATAACAGTTGTAATGGAGCTGCCAGAGATGATCAAAACAGGAGGTAGGAAAACATTGTTGGTAGAGGATGTTATAGATATGATTTAGAGGAAAATTCCAAAATCAATGTAAATTCACACAAAGGACATGCCTCAAGGCTTTTGAAATCTGTACAGTGGTGTACCAGAAAAGAAACTGATAATGACTTAAACAGTGTATGAATTCCATAACCCCATTCCTACCAAACACTGTCCGAAACCCATACCACATTAATGCAATTGAAGTTTGACTCTTCTTTCTTAGATCTGTTTCATCAAATCAGTCTGCTGCAAATGAAGCCATTCAAAGTTTAATTCCTCATGTTCCTAATGCAATCAAGTAGAGTGCGTAAAAGCTGATGTTCCAGGATAGATGCCATAACTTCCCAAGTATGCATCTGCTAGAAATGCCCCCAACAGTGGCGTGACAAAACATATTCCTGATCAATTATTTACGCTGTCTTCTACAAACTCCCATCTGCTGATTTATCTTCCAATTTAGAAGCATAAACGCCAATACACCACAATTCAATCTTTGAAGAAGGAATAATTAGTGCATCTTATCATGCTGCCGCCAAATAATCTTTTTGTGGAACCGCACTGTATCTCACATAAACTAGCACTTCCAAATCTTTGGTTTTATCTCTATTAGAATTGGTGCTCATGTACCGTGCAGAAAGTTCCAATACTAAACTTATACTTAAAACTTTCAGTGAATGAGGATTCCATTCCTTATTTTTTATACAAAGATAATCATTAAAAATGTCACACGTTAACAAGTAGTCTTGAGTTTCAGAAGTTGATTTTTGTCGCATGTAAGACCTTTGAAAGGGGTAATTTCTGAGCCATTTCCTATATACTTCTCTGCATGCTTATGAACCTTATTTTTCATAAAAGCAAATTTCCAGCTTTCACGTTGATTCAAATTTCAGAAAAGAACATTAATTCACTTTTTCCAGAGTTTGGAACATCAGTAACCAAAGTTAACTCTCCAGTAGTGCCTCTTTTAAATAAATTAAATTCTGAACCAAATTTTTCTTAGTCTGTGACCGCTTCATCAAATGGCAGGTGACCGCTTCATCAAATGGCAGAAATGTGACAACAGCTAGTCTTACCAATACTTGGCTCCCCAATGAAACATGGGTTATTTTTGGTATATCTTTTGGGGATCTGCACAACCCGTTGTACCTGTGACTGTCGTTCAACTAGGGATCCAGCTTTCCCTCCTTTGCCAATCTAGTCAAATCTGTGCCGAATTCTTCAAGCATAGGCGTATTTTGGGCCATGCTAGAACCCCCAACGTCAACAACAAACAACAAGAAACACGGGGTGGTGGCAGAGGCTTTGCAGAGCAGCAAGGTTGACGGCAAAACGACGTACATTGTGCATGTGGAGGCGGGTGATATGCCTACCACGTTTAACAGGTTGGAGTCATGGCACGACTTCATGGCATCCAACATGGATATTCTGTACAAATACCAGAAGGCGCTGTAGGGCTTGGCTAGGTAAACCAGCTATGGCGCCGTGAGGAAGTTGTGTCAGCGCAGGCACAGAACATGTACCATTTGCATACCACACGCACGCTTGCGTACCTGGCCTTGCGTCCTCATCACGGCCTATCTGGGCTGTCAGTAGCCTGCTTTGCCCGACATGCTATGCTGGGGAAATCCCTGCCTTGTGTCCAAGTGTAGCCCCAAGGAGTTGCCCAGGCTAGTGGCAGTGGCAGTGGCAGTGCCTCCTATCCTGTGCGCTACGCTGATCTACGCTGTGCTAGCACTACTGTCTGTTAGTGCTTAGCCTTCCCCTGCCTTGCCATTTGGGGCTGCACAGGTCTTCTCGTGGAAGATGGTCCTTCCTTACTGCCCTGCACTGTCCACACTTCCCTCGCACGCCTCCACTGTCGTGGAAGGCTTCAACACTTCCCACGGTCTCCTCGCCCCTCCCTCTTGTGCTACCGTGGCATCACGACAGAAATTCTGCAGCCCCTGTGGAGCAATTAATAATAATCATTTTGAAGGACCTCGGCTGTGCGTGCCCTATAGAGGGCTGCACAAGGCCCAAATGGGCCATGTAGGCTTTGGTGATGGTGGGTTGTTGGGAAATGACCCAAAATTATTCTTGCCATCATTGTGAACATTGTGTTTATTTTGGATTCTTTTTCACTAATTATGGTATTCCTCATGGTTGGCATTATTGATGTGTAAATTTTTGGGATTATATGAAACCTGACAATAGTTTTAACTTGGAAAGGGCAATATAGTGTTCCAAAAAAGTAAATCAAACTGAAAAGAAAGAAATTTAAATGGAATAACTGTCTTAAATTTTAAACCTTGATGCAAAAACTACTAAATGTAAATTTTAAAATTCTCTTCGAATCTTGCTGTTGTTGCTTGCTGCGTGCTCTTGTTCAAAATGTGGCTCCTCTTCTTCAAACCCTCAGCTGTGCAAGGAAGAGAGGGGAGCCAATTCAAAGAGAAGGAGAGAGATGTGTTGCCTCTTATGACCATTGCTACAATTGCTGTCATAGATCATCGTTGACCATCACTTGCAACGTTGTTCATGCTTGCTACCACTAGCCATCATTGTCAATGTCATGCATCATGCACCATCCGTCACCCTTTCGCATCACTTGCAGACACATCCGTCGCCGTTCTTGCACCACAGTTGCACGTTACTTGTAGACATGTAGCTCCCGCTGCACCATTTGCAACATCTATTGGTTGTTGTTGCACGTCAGTGTTGTCCACATGCGGACAAGAGCTACAACTGCAACATGTGAACAACGACAGACATGTTTGCAAGCGTTGTGCAACTGCGGTGTGCGAACTATGGCACATGACACGCCGCAGTGCTGTCCACAATGTTTGCCACTGTTGTTAATGCTGCAACAAGAGTTGCAATTGTGGTGCATGAATGACGGCAGACATGTCTGCAAGCGATGTGCAACTGTGATGTGCGAACGGTGGTGCACGACATCAATAGCAATTGGTGGCAGCAATAGGTGCAAACAATGTTGCAGGTGACAGTCAATGACTATCTACGACTGCAGTGGTTATAATAGACGACACATCTCTCTCCCTCTCTTTAAGTTGTCTCCCCTCTTTTCCTCACATGCTGAAGGTTTGAAGAAGAGGAGCCACTCTCATTTTGAACGAGAGCAGACAACAAGCGGCAACAGCTAGTGGGGAGCAGCAAGAGATTGAGGAAAATTTTAAAATTTACATTTAGTAGTTTCCTTGTCAAGCTTTAAAATTTAAGATAGTTATTCGAGTTAAATTTCTTTTCAAATTTTTGGTTTGATTTACTTTTTTACAAGGCTACTGTTGATGCGTAAATTTTGGACACGTGAACACCTGTGAAAACTCGTTTTAGGAGACTATCGCCTAGGGCGCCTCCCGTATGGGTACGGAAACCGGGAATAGTCTCAGCTGGAAAGGGCTATGTGACAAACCATAAGAACAATATTTTAAACAAAATATCAGAATAAAAGCTTAGATTTAATTTAATATTTAAATACTTCAATTTGATTTAATATTGGAAACTTAAAATAGTTTGTGTAATTTGCAAAATGATAAATAATTCAAATATTCATCTCCGTCTGGCGGCAGTGCGTCGGATTTCTCAGCCTCTCTTGATGATGCTGTGCGAAAGGACCTTTTTGTCTGGGAGCTTGCAGCGTCGGAGCCAGTGGCCGGAATTTGTTCGGTGTTTTGCAGAGATTCACGTGACGCTTCCTCTTCTCGTTCGTTCACCGGCTGCAGCGTTTCGCAGAAAGGATTGTTGCTGCTGCCTGGAGCGGCCGGGTAAGGAATTTGTTTTGCGGTGAAGTTTCTAGAGAGGAAGCGGGCGAGCTTGCAAGAAAGGTGTTGCTGCTGCTCTGCAGTGTCTGCGCAGGCACGGACCGTGGTGAAGGCGGAGGAATAGAGCGCGCAGGCGCGGGCGGCGGACCAAGGTGCCTGCGTTGCAAGGCTGTGGACGGGTTTCTTTGCTTTCACGACGAAAGCAGTGGACGGAGTACAACTTCTCCGCGTGACGTAACACAGAGCTTTCACTCCGCTAGAACTTGCAGACAGAGGAGACGAAGGATCCGAAAACGAGCAAGACGGCGCCGAATCTACTCGTGGCGCGGATCGCGAGCGGCCACCACGGGCAGCGGCGAAAAACAGGATACTGCGAGTGGGAGAATAGAGAGAGGTTGCTGTTTCGCGTGCGGCCGGGGACGGAGAAGGATGTGCAGCGGCGGCGGTGGGAGACCAGCGACTGACGAACAGGTTGTGCAGACGCGGGCGACGGCTGAACGGGTGACAACGCGGGCGACAGACCAACAGATGGCGCTGCACACGGCGGCTGACAGAACAGATGGCGCTGCAGGAGGAGAAAACCAGTAGCGGCAGGTGCGAGAACAGTGGCGGCGCGGGCGGAGGAAAGAAACTGAGCAGATCTGCCTACGGGAGCAGCCTCCAGAGAAGCCCGTCTTTTTTTTTCCAAATCTGTGTTTTGTCTCCTCATTTATAGCGGCGGAGGCGGAGGTGGAAACCTAACCTAACCCTAATTGCTGCCACCCTAAAAATAAAACCATAAGGAAAACAATCATAGGTTTAGTTTATTTAATTTAAAAGGCACGCGGTCCTCATTTTATTTAT